>DWAJ01004969.1:0-12134 GCA_018238005.1 Eurema mandarina | reverse complement strand
CACCGCGGAAGATATTCTTATACTTTTGTAAGCTTGCTACAATAAAAATTAATATTTCTCGGTTTATAAATTTTAAACAATGAAGGCAGCTCCACGGTCTGGCTAGTATTTGATAAACTGTCATTAATCGTAAAGTTTGCGAGTTTTTACTACATTTGTTTTTATAACTATGGAAAACCTAATTGCGTCCACATTGGAAGTAACATGAATCACCTGTTAGTCATAGATTCACATGGATATTAATACTTATAATTATGTATGAAGTAGGCATTGCGTGGATGTAAATTTGGCTTTAGATAATCATTACGTTTTGTTACCTTTTCGTCTAGTATGGTCAATAAATGTATGAAGAGACTTTAGCAGTATCAAAAATATTTCGTTCAAGAATAGCAAGCTTATTTATTTAGTTAATCGTGCTAATGTAGAACTTGATTAATTCTTTGCCGATTCTTATATCACCCAATTAAGATAATATTTTAAGTAGAGACTTAGTTTAATATTATAATTGCGTAAGAAGAAAGAGTTAACGCAAACCATTAACAAATCTAATTATACGTACAAGAAAATAGTGCAAAGTGACGATCTCAACAACGAATTAACAAGCACGCTTTAAAAGAATACACAGACATTTTATAGCGTTAAATCAAGATTAAAAAAGAAAAAAAAAATTTATTCATAAAATTAATAATTAATTTATTGACACAATTATTACGTTATTTTATATTGCAATTAAAAGTGAGGTTATATGAGAGAAATCGTGGATATTATGAGAAGTGATGACTTCAAAACAAATAGGTTATATTTGCTATTGTATGCACAATATGACTAACTGAAGGTAACGTCGTCTTGGCCTATAACCTGGTGTGAAGCTTCTGCTCTTTGCTACGTGAAAGTAAAAAGCATTTTACATGTAATGTTACATAATGACGTCATTTACATTTTTAGGTACAAGGTATTTGAACAAGTACAGATATTTTGTAGAAAGACATTAGAAAAGATTTTTAGATTTTTTAATATTCAATTTTTGAATAGAATTTAATATCTGTTGTATGGAATTTCCGCATCAACATTTTTATTTTTAGATACCCACATATTAATCCATTTATGACTCAATAATGATAATTTAAAGATTTTTCCGAACAAAATGCCGTATCGTATTTTGCTAATATGAATTTAAGATTTGTATTATGTAAATATTAAGGAATTTTTGTAAACAGATTTTAAGTAACTCAATACGCGAAACTAGTATTATTAAAGAGAGGCTTCTAAATCACGCTGTTACATAAGTGACGTAACACGTTGCAGTATAAAAGACATCAACGCGTTACGTGCAATCTTTTTATTATTAGTTAATTTATTGTTTTCTACTATATTTCTTAAGTTTGTTATCATACATACTTCCTAATTAAATTATTTTATCATCTGGTTAAAAGAATAGTTGATATTTCAGCTGGTTGGACCACACACATTAATACATATTTCACTAGATTATTAAATTATCATAAAAAATACACTTCTGTCATAAACATATTTAAATCTTTAAGTTGCTTGAAGTTATTTTAGTATCATAATTCAAATAATATAATATGATACGGATATTAATTAAGACGGACTTAATTGCGAGGCTTTTTATAAACATTATTTCAATTTACAACCGAATTAGCCAGTAATTCCGGATCTAAATTACACTTGTTTCACGAAGTTTTATGTTTAAAGTAATTTAATATATAAATTTAATTGCCAGGACTAATGGAATTTTTTTCTATTATTAGCTCCGAGTTTTAATTTCAAATAAAACGAGTATTCTTTGTAGCATAACATTTTTGGTAATTTTTTGAACTAGTTTTCGGATATATGTATACTATTGTGACTTTTTTCTTATACGTATTATATGTAGTTATTATATTTTTGTGATACGTTTTCAAAAAGGTTTAAGTGAAATTTAATTTATTATTATAAGATTGATCCTTTTAGTAATAATGAACAAAACATAGACCTTCTTACTATGATGAAATTTCTTGCTTACAATTACGCTATGTCTTACTATTGAAAAGCCTCTCTTTCCTAACAATTATGTAGTTATGTAAATAGCCACAAAAATTTACAACTAAGACATACATATTCTTAGCAAATTATGAAGGTCGCGACTTTTGAACACCAAACCGTATGCAGGTACAAATTTTCTGGCCCAAAAATGTATTACACCTACATTCTATTGATATATGACAGTTCTTTAAGGAAAGGTATACCTGTAACATTTTATACATGGTTTCGTAAGTGTGTATAAGACTTTTTTCATTAAATTTGAAAGTAATTGAGATAAAAAACTAATGCCAAATCGATGTTATATAGTATAGTTAAATGTCATGTTATGTTGATATATGTAAAGCACATAGAAAACAGTACACTTTGAATAACTATAATACCATCAATCATAATCAAGTACAAAGTAAATAGGAAGGCGGAACACCCACGACCTACCCTCAAAGTCACTCACACTCGAAAACGTCCACAACAGATCGCACAAAATCGAACTTATTTATCGCGAGTTTGATATCGTACATCGCTACATTCATTGCTAAGACACGCGTGCATCCTCGCCGGCGGACAGCGTGATACTGATTCAATTTGGCAGTTGGCACTCGGATCAGCTGGCCGGCCGGCGGTTGGCTAATTGGATAGTGTTTGGAGCTGGTAAGACTGTTAAGGGCACTGTTACTATAGATTATATACGTAATAAGGTATTTAAATATTTAGAGCGTATAATATTTTTTCACATCAATACGTATGTCTTACAGGACACTTAACTACAATATTGTTTAATTTTTTAATGAAGTCATTTATTTTGTTACTCCAATGAGTTGATCGTTTATATGAATTTCAGGAATAGAGCAAGGAACTCGTAAACTCTAAAATAAATCATAAAATAGACTGTTTTGATTATATTCAAAGTATACCTCCTGAAGATATTTGAGAAAAAAAATTTTTTCATCGTTTATTATGGTGGCCACGGACGATGAAGTGTAAAAGGAAATAGGCCTCCGGCGCCAGTACTTACCTCGCGAAACGCAATATTTGACTGGCCGACACTTGTCGCTGGTATACTGTGAGAGAACGAACCACACAAAATGACCGCTCTACTGCCCGAAGCTATACTCGATAATGTGCTACCTAGAAGGTTCTAAAGGTAGCAATTGAACTTTCAGTAATATTAAAGTGAATGAATTTGAGTTTTGATTTAATTAAAGCGTTACTAGATTTTACTTACTTTTCTTTAGAATTAAAAATAAGTCTTTAAATTATTGTTGCTTCCTAGAACAGAAATTAGCTATTCTTAAAAGAATAAAATGATAAGTAATGTTTTTGAAATAATAAAGAGCGCAATTAACGCTGACAATCGTCGTTGAGCAAAAGTAGCATATAATGTTTTTAATACATCTGTATCAACCGTTGAAAAAAATGTTTTATATCATTTGGACGAGAGGTCTATTTGATTTGAGGCGTTTTCTATGTTCCATAGCTTTTCATTAATTTTATATTTCTCCTTTTATAATATGTATGTATATAGCTAATATATATGTATGTATCGGTCAAAATAGTAGCGTTTACAACTAGATATAGATGTTTATATCTGATGTTAGTCTTCTATCTTCTATCTCTTCAATAAAACATGATAATATCTTAAATATGTATTGTTATTCATGTGTTCAACACTTGACATAAGCCGAGCGACCTACTGACGAAGAAAGCAAGTCACGTCTATGATTATAACGCAGACTGATAGTCCCTTAATAATAATAATAGGTCCACCGTAAGGGAAGCCTAAATTGTTTTTGTGTGAGTGATAGCAGCTTGCGTAAGTCATACACTACACGCACACATGCCCACCGATAATACTGCTGCTTTAAGAAATTTACCCTATAAATGTGGAAAAATCGAAATCTACAACAAAAAAAAAATGATGCGGTGCACTGCGCGGACATCTACATAAGTAGACAAAATTGTCTACTTTGAAATGGCTTCACTTTTCGTGCTCATATTGCGTTTCTAGGTTATATTATTCTAGGGTTTTTATGAATTATATATTGACATTATGAACATCACTACGATAAAATTAATTAAATACATAAATCCTATCAATTCCGATATTTTAAAGCCAACATTAAAGCCAACAACGATTTCTTCTGGGCCTAAATTTAACTTCGATATTATTTACACACCAGCTTACTAATAAAATAGACACAGTCAGTTTCAACACGGTTCTCATCAAATAATGAACACAACAAATCTAAGACATTGTATGTTATACTGAAACAATATTTGCGTGTGTTATCTTCACGCAACGTCCTGTGAGGTGTAAACTCACAAATAAAACGTTTTCATTTGACAATTCTAGTGAAAACGTTAGGTAATTGTTTAACGCTAGCCCTGCAGAATGTCTATTGTGTCGCAATAAGGATAAAGTACGCAATGGTCAGGGTATGAGAAGGTAATTAACGAAATGTCTTCGAGACTTTACGCCATGCTATCATCGTATATTTTAACTTAAAATACATCTAATTTATCGCTTTCAGCAGAGTCATTGGTTTATAGTAAATCTTCGTTTTATGTAGGAATTTGTATGGAGTGAAAATTAAAATTAAATTATAGATAGTAAATATTTGAGACCAAGCTTACTTCATTCGTACCGACTGCAAATGTTGCTGATTTTACTTAACTATGTATTTTCGAAAATCTGTTTATTATTCTTGAAACTAGCGAGATTTCGTTCTATTAAAGTCTGCAAAAGGAGTTATCTATACTTTCCCTTTTATTCAGATCGTGGCAGATCCCGCGACGCGCGGCGAATAATAAATTATATCTTTGTAATAGCTTCTTTTGTTTGTTTGTTTCCATTGCTTTTAGTTTTTATCGACGTTATTAAATTCAACGACGATAAAAACGTGAGAGAAGCTTTATAAGGAAAAATAGTAGAGAAGACAAATATTGTACCTAATTAGACAAACTATATATCTTATAAGTTATCCTATATTTTTAATCTTAGTTTAAGAATATACTTATAAACGAGGGAGATGAATTTCACGTCTGTTAAGAATCTATAAACAAGCAGTTATTCAAGGGAGTAGAATGCTTTCCAAATTATATATTGTTTAAATTAGTCAATTTAGCTTAAGTCTATGACGTAATAATCACATAGGCATATATTTTGATAGTTCAAATCCTGTGGTAAATATTTCGTGTATGTAAAAGTTCGTATCGAATGAATAAATGGGCCCGCACTAGTGGGTTGCGCAAGCGATGCGTGGGAACGGATCGCACGTTCCAGCCTCGTTGGTATGCCAATTGCTAGCACTAGGCGGAAATGGTTCCGAGTACGTGTCTAGCTAATCTATATTTTGCTTGTAAATACTCTTCTATTTTAAGACATTTAAATGCCGTCTTATGTAAAATAAAATAGGCAAGCAAAATGAAGCGATTTAAGACAATATTGTCTACTTACATAGATCGTTGCCGCTTAATTTTTTCACATTGTCATTTAAATTTCTTAAAGCAGCATTATCGGTGGGCTTGTGTACGTGTCATTGACTATGGGTGCTTTTTACACCTAAATATTCTTTATTATTAGTCAGATATAGGGTACACTAGCAAATGTTGATTGGAAAATGTAAACCATTGGGTTGGTTATTTGGCTTGAATGTATAAAATGTCGTTACAAAGTCTGTCCAATATTCTATGTACTGATTCGTAGATATTGCTTAGTGAAAGGAGGATAAAACGTATGCTCTTAGTATTCAGTATAATAAGTAAGTAGGTACTTATAAGAGGAAAATTAGGTAAGAGTTCATAAGGACATTACTATCAACGTTACAAAAATTGTTATTGGTAGTTTGCAGACACTCATATATCAAAACATATGAACCTTTCTTATTCCTCTTGAATTTCTTTATCAATTATAACATATCACAATTATTTAGCAAATTTATATTCAGTATAAGTTGGGGCAGTGGTAGACTGCGGCGACTTTTTATACTATTTGGTTAAAAATGTTTTTCGTCTGAACTGCTGATACTATTTTGAACATTTGAGTTATGTTTAAACCTCAAAATACAGAATAAACTCTGCTTTCTGATGTTTAAACAACGAGCGATCGATGATCAAAAGACTTAATAATAAGCATCCAAAATCTCTTAGGAAAATTTCTAAGTCTAACATGTAACATTGTTAATAACTTCTGAATCCGTGAAGCTACTGAAAAGTTTACTAACCTATAAATACCCCAAACTCTGTCGTATTGTAACCTTCATAGTACGTTCCAAAACAATCGATAAATGTGTACAATAGCAAGGATATATTTTGTTTAATTCGTCACAGCTACGCTCAATTTACTGGGTAGTTCCTGACGACATATCTTCATGGACAGGAAAACGAATGAAGTTAAGCGACTGCTTGTCGCATTTGATTTTATATGTAAATATTATGTTGCATGGTTTTTGAACTACCAAGAATATTAAAGTGTAAAGTATTAGGTATGCCACAAAGTCTTAATAGAGAGGTGTTCCCTCTATATTAAGATATTTAATGTAAAAATAAAATCTGGTTGATTATTTTAAAATGTAACTTTTAGTTTACGAAATTGTATGGATGTTGTTGCACTTGCAGTGCAAACTGGATTAGACAAAATAGATTGTTGGGTTTTATTAAAATCCCGAATAAAAATGACCCCGTTAGAGAAATTGAGTTATCAAAATTTATAATTATTTACTCTCTTTAAGTTTAAATGACAAATACTGAATCCAATATGACATACTTATACTTGCCGCTAGATGGCGGTGACATACTTAGCAATAAGCAAGATGTTGTCATGAATTAAGACTGTTTAATTCATTTATTAGTTCCAAATATATTCAGATCGGAACAGCTCAAGTAATATGGAGTATTAATTATTGAATATATAGAACCTATATGATTAATGTTGAACAATAAAGGACAAAAAATATCCAAGAAATTCTGATTCAGTATTTAACAAAATGGGATGAAAATGAAACACTATTTTTAAGGAATCATTTATTTATCTCGTTACAATAAGTCACATAATAAATAAATTATTAAACATCTATTATACGGCTAAAACACGTAATTTGAAAAAAATATCGCAAGCGCTTTGGATCGAAGGACCATATAACACACCTGTTTCATTCCACAAATAAATTTTGAAATAATCGATTTAAAAAAATCTTTAAGCGCACAAAAAAACTTTATTAAAATATTTTTTTTGATTCACAAATTCGCAAATAAACAAATATTTCGAATACAGCCTTTAATTTTTTTTTATTTCGTACTGAAAAATCTCCTATAAAACATACAATACAAATACTAAATCATAAGTATTAAAAACAACAGTTATTCCATATACCCTGCTTATTCCATCCAAAGAGCTTCCGACACAATCAGATCTCTACTACCTTATAGTAACATCGAAGTTTGTGACAATAGGATTTTATATTTTTTAACTTACGTGTGGCCAGTCATTTAATTCTAGAACGTAGCTGCAATACAGACACTAAATTTGACTTCGACTGACCACAGATTAGAAACTTATAACCGTTGGTGAATTAAGATGAGTGTTGCCCTATACGAAAAAAAACACACAACAGAATATAAATTATGACACTTATAACAAAACACCAACGCTAATAAGAGTCTCGAATATTATTAAAATAACTGTATTCGTACATTCAACTACAAAAGTATGTTAAGACATAAAGAAACATAGAAACACTAAATTAATTCTCTAAATAATTACATAAGTGATTTTTAAAATACATACAAGGAAAACATATTCAAACAGCGAAAAATTGATATTTCGCAATGTTATGTTATGTTTGTTTACATAAATTTGTAGTTGATTGTACCATTTATTTGAAATAGATTTTAGGAAGCCTTTAATAATAATCGAGATTATTTCACGATAAATTTCTTTAAACTACACATATCTAATACTTAGCACGACATTAGCTAACTTAATAGACATCAAAAATTCAATACTATTAATACTAACACCGAAACACAACATACTGACGTGTGAATAAAACGTTCATGTTTAATATTTTTTTATGTAGGAACTCCCTCAAATACCGATAATTAAAAAAAACATTTAAAAATAAAAAAGTGTCATTGACATTTTGACAGTAAAGGCCTGTCAATAATTTAGATATTATATTTGTTTCTTGTTGAAATTTATGGTTTAATAATTAATTATTTTACTTTCGAACATGAGTTCTTAGTATAGTATGTATGAATATAATTTGAATACATTTTACTCACACATATTTAAACTATGAAAATTATATTTATTAAGAAAAAAATGGCAAAACAAACCGGTCTATGTGCTTATATTATATATAATAATATTATATTTTTGGTCTGTGGTAAATATTAACAGAAATCGGTTTCTGGTAATCTGTGGACGGTAACATATATATGTAGATAATGATGTATTATTATTAAATTCAAACAAATAAGCTGATTTACAAATATATTTAGTTTGGTATAAATATTTCAATGCCATTTATTTTCATCGTAATTTTGAGTTTCAGTAAATTTCTCTCACATACATTATTTTGACAATAAACTAAATCGCAAAGCTTAACAAATACGTAACATCACTATTTACATCACAAAATTCAACAAATCATTTATTATATTTCAATAGATATATTTCAAACAATCAATATAAAACCAGACCATAGTCATTTAAACAGAAGCTATGATATTATGATATTGAATTGTTGTAAATACAATATTTTTTTGATAATCGTAGTAAGATTAGGAAAAACGTATATTTTGTCATATTAAGTACCGACAAAAATATTACAAGTAATCAAAACAATAATTTACTAGATTAAATTATTAATATAATTCAATAATATATTAACGCAAAAACCCGTACTTTTGTAGAGGAATAATTAAATAAAATGACATAAAGAAAATAATTGTTATGGTTAAACTGCAAAGAAAATGGTGCAGTAGTTGAAATCTTATTGCGTTACAGGTACTCATTTTGTTTTTAATATTATATTAAGCAAATTCAAAGAAATAATTATTTATAACATCGAAAGAAATATTTAGCACACAAGCAGTCCATATCAGTCAAGATTCTAGGCATCGAAAAAAATGCACCATCCCTGTTAGTTTTTCTTTCTTATTTCAAAATTGGCGCCAATTCAGTTTACATTTTGTAGAGTTAAAATATTTGGCAGTTTAAAAAAGTATTTCGTCAACCCAAAGATATAAAAACTTTTTGGAATGTGTATAATTTTTATACAAAAACAACTGTGATTAAATGAGACCTATAAAAGATTTTAATTCACTTTCGAAACTTTTCATTTGCGATGATACTAACATGTAAACATCATTATAAATATATAATTAGTAATACGATATATCATCTAATTACGCAAAAAAACAATAGAGAATAATATTTTTATAGAAACACTAATAAAATAAGCGTCAAAGAGATTTAACAAAAATTAAATAAATAAGCTAAATGTAGACTAAAAACTATTCCACAGATAACAAATAAAATTACGAACAAGCGAGCATCTTTAATCTATGGTATTATATGTAGCCTTCTTCTTTTAACATTGACTAATTCAGATTTAATATTTTTAATCAGTAAGGAAGAAATCGAGATTGAAGAAGAGCAAAAGGGTAATATAAAATCAGTATTTCAAAATATAAAAAAATATATAATAAAAAATTGTTCTGATGTTGCATTCTAAAAAAAAAGAAAAAGACACAGATATAGATAAAGCCAAATTATGTCAATGTCAAAAGAGTAAGGAAATTTTCTATTATAGCAATACTATGTGTAGATCAAAATGGAGGTATGTTATTTATACTCAAAAAGCCGATCTGAGAGTAGTCTCACACAAAATAATTATACTAGAAGATTAATTGAGTTATTAAATAGTTGTCATGATAATTAAAATTCTTGTTTATTTGTTAAAGTTCAGTATTTTACAATATACTTTTTTATATGTTGCGTAATTGTACATGCACTTAGTATATCTAGTTAATATGGATTCCTTTAGGTACAATATATTTTGATATGAATGATCGATTAAAAATCTATATATAACCATTTTAACTAAAAAAAACAGAAATTACAAGAAGATTGGAAACAATTATATTTTTATTTTAATGAAAGTATGTTTGCAATTTGTGACTATAAACTTTTTACTACTAAAGAAACTTTAAAAATAACTATAAGATTGGTAACACTTAATTCGAATTTAAATTAATAAAAAAAAACTAATCCCTGATAATGTGAAACTACCCTCACAATTACCTGTCATCATTTAGGGTATAGCATTGAGAATGTTGCGATTTTCTAGAGATTCCTTCAGCGCGTAAAACATTTGCAGCTGTTGCTCCGGCTTCAAGTTATAAACCTGAAATAGAGAAAAATGTTTTTACTTTCTACTTTATAAAAAAATACATTAAATTTTTCTTACTGACTTACACCAAAATAAATTTTCGTAACTAAGCCTTTTACATGATATGCTACGTCTCGAATAAATATAATAAGCGCGATTCAAAAGCGTTACTTCGAATTCAATCATCGTCGATATCGAAAAATTTTGACACCCCTTACCAAGTTATCGAGCTTAAGCTACTCTAATAAAGTAAATAAATAAATATATCAGGACATTTCTACACAGGGCCATCTAGTCACGCTAAGAGCTTTTGTTGTGGAAACTAGATAACGGATAAAATACATCTTTTCTTTTTGTAAATTCATACATACAATATACATAGTAAAACCCATACCCTGGAAAAGCACAAATGTAAATTACGACACGACCCTTCGCGCTGAAAGCAGTTGTACTACCACTGCGCCAAGCTATCGTCAAAATAACGAATCGAACATTACTTCGTCGTATAGTTGTCGAAATCGACATCGATTGTTTTCGGAGTAGACCTTTAGAATTAGACTCAATAGTATATCGGTATCCATTACATGTTGTAGAAGCTTCTGCGGCGTGGCGGTGCGAATGAAGGAGGTGATGTAGACGTTGACGAAGGTGGCCATCAGGAACTGGCAGTCGAACCGGTCCATGATGCCGCCGTGTCCCGGGATCACGTCGCCGAAGTCCTGGGGACGTATATTATTGTTATTAGTTGTTCCGTTGTTAAACCTGCGGGGAGACATGGGGACAGCGCCAACGGTGCGCGCGCGTACTATCGCGCTTAACTAGCGTGAAGTAAGCGTCACAACTAATTATTAAGACGGGTCGCGGAGCGTTTCCCGACCTGCACACCAGTTGCACGAAAAGCATCGAGCAGACTGACAGAGTCGTCTACCAGCAACATCTCAGAGCAACGCACGGCGCCATCAGCAAGGTGAGTCCCTTTGTTTTTTCTCGTAGGAAGAGCAGCGGACATATTCCCTTATCCATTTTCGTTTAAAGTGCTTTAATTAATATATATACTTTTAAAATACAGTCCACGTATCGAACACCCACCTACTCCTATCACACAATTTTATTAAAAAGGGGTCTTTAAAGATCCAAACAGAATTAACATGGATAATTCACATCAGCAATTAAAAATTGTTACCATTAAATCTTTTAGATAACAATCCAATTATATTATGTCAACAAAGAAAATTCCTTTGTTTCATAATTGTAATAAGGAAATAATACCATAGATTAAACAAAACGGTTGACAATAAAACAAGTATTATTGACGGGCAATAAAATATCGACAGTGAGAATGGAATTTTAATACAAATTCGTAATGAATATCTTCGATCTCATTTCCAAATAGCTTTCGGGCGCGGCGACACCTCTGCATTTTTAATTTATCGTAGGCTTTAATATTATTTGAAATTTCAACGAAATGTATGCGAATTAAATATAATTAATTGTTGGATATAACTCTCCATGTGCGGGTAGTAACATATTCTTTATTAAATGTGTTGTTAATGGTTCATAAACAACAAAAAAAGATTATTATCTTAAAATAATCGATAAAACGAAGTCGCTTTCTTCTGTCTGTCCCTATAAATGCTTTTATGTGGTTGTTTATGTATATAATGATTCAAAAGAAAGGTTTATAATATGTAGAAT
>DWAJ01004968.1:0-12135 GCA_018238005.1 Eurema mandarina | reverse complement strand
ATAAAATTTCAGCTGCAATCCGCTCATAATTCCGTTAGCGCAAGGATTTTAATCCGTTGATTATTTCAGGATCCTTTGTTGAATATGTGACACGAATATTCTCATTTATTGTTTGTTTAATTCGTGAGCGAGAATTATTTTATTCGCGCAAAAATTTTAAATTCGCATAGAATGCATTAAAGTATATAATGACGTGATATGCAGCGGCGCGGGCGTTCGGTTATATTTACTGCATAATCCGCAACATCCTATTTTGTAGCCGCATAGCGTAATAATCTCCGCTATTCGTTGGGCTTCGTCAGCGCTCGGCTCGACAGGCACTCGAGTCTCAAGCCTCACGACTAGAGCCACCTCGAGGCCGCAGCGTGAGAGTGCTGGCGCGGCGGAAGCGAGCCCTTACGTGCCTGTCGTCACGACACGCCGCCTTTGTCCACCCACTACCCTTATTTGCTGAACAATGAAAAATACAAAACGTCTCTTTCATATCCCCGTATTGAGGCGAAATGTACATTTTTTTTCATCAAATAAAATATATTACGACCCCGATCCGGACGGCCCTTGTCATATTTGAATTTCATTGTATTGATTGATGAAAAGGCTATTATAAGATTCCAGCAGATTTTGTGAATTTTTCATTTTCTCTTTAAACGCGACTCTGCCATAAATCGATTTCGGTCGCAATTTATCAAGCGCTCTAAATACTCGTCTCGGGCAGGTCGTATCTGTGAAATGGAGAGGAACATCCAGAGTTGTCACAATTATTTTTTCATTCCAATAGGATCTGAATGATGTAGAATTGGATAGTGTTAGTCGATATTTATTCTGATATAATGCGAGTAGCCGGCTTGGAGCGTACGTATAGGGCAGCCAGAGGACTTCTTCATGTGACATTTCAATTTCGCAACTCAGTCGGTCCGTCAAAGCGTGTGAGCGATGTCCGGGATGGAAAACTGTGACAAGCTATCTTCCCCATTTCTCTGACCGCGGACGCTTACAAATTAACTGCGTTATTTTTCCTTAAATAAGATCATGAGATAAGCGCGACGAGGGTTAGTTTTATTTTATCGTGTAATGGAAAAATGTTAATATTATATCTTGTTAATATATTCCTTAATGGTCTAAGGAAATTGCAAAATATAAATCCGCCAATTAGACAAGCGTCTGACACAAGTTGTTGTTATAGATTTGAAAGCGAGAGTACAGATGGTACGGGACCCTTACCCTTCCTGTAACTTTCCTGTTATCCCATTCTATTCCTCAATTTTCTTTTGGCATTTGTGAGTCGTGACTTACCTATTGTTAAAAGTTATTTGTATTTCTAGGTGTTGTATTTGTTATACATAATTTCAAAACATCATTGTCAAAAAGTACTCAATCATGATTAATTAACAAATAATTATTAAATTATTTTTTGTTACCAATACTAAGTTAAAAATACAAAATCACTATATCCTCAAAATATGTTCACAGATTCGATATATTGTTATCGATATTAAAAAAATCACGTCAAATGTAACGATTTTAATATGAAGAACCGGGAAGAGCACTCCAGCCTATAGAGGGGTTCCGAGTGACTCTTAGTCCGTCACATTATTCGACCTACTTAGCGGTGGAGCTCGGCCACTTGATACCCTCCTACCAATTGTTTCTTTATTGGAACATATTTTTTAATCCTAAGCAGATGATCGCCTTTGTTAGACATTTTCTTTGAAAATGCATGATAATATCGTGCTAACATGAATTCTGAATTAAAAATCTTTACACATTTTTAACCCTATACAGATAAAATAAATTTAACGTCAGCGATATATTGATTTATTTCAACAGAATGGCACGTAAAACTTCGTGTAAGAATTAAGAAGCATAAAAAAAATCCATACATCTTGTAAAATTTAATAAGTTTGTAAAACTCATTCAAGTTTTATAATTTATACGTTGGTATATTGATGGAACGGTCAAGACAAACATCTCATGATATTATGAGCGGTTCGATACCGCGGCCAGATGACAGCAGCGGCCATATTGGTCGCATAAATCAAGTTGGCGGCAAAGTGACATCGGGCCGTAAGCGATCGAGTGTCAGACCGTCTAGAAATAAAAGCAGGAGAATTTTTCACTAGTTGAGTGCTTTGCTTGGAGGCATGCGATGAAATTTGTCTCTTCCCCGGTACGGTTTTTATATTAGTCAAACTTTTACTCGCATAAGTTTAGAACACAGCTTTCCGAGCGATTTTGTAAATATTTTTAAAAGTTCGCCGCTGAGGAAGGAATTTCAATTTAAAGGCGTGGCGCTTCAGATAAAATATGATGTTGGTGATAATTTGTTTGAAGTGAAATCTGACATGAAGTTACGAAGGAAGCGATTATCTATTAGTTGGTTCTATTCTTTCTGCAGTATTTTTATGCAATATATCAAGTAAATCTAGAAATGTATGGTATTTATTACGTTGCGAAAACGACATCGATACCGAGTTAGCGGAGATCGTGTTTCGCGCGGTCGCACTGAAGCCGCAACGCTCCCCAGCCGCCTCGGTACGCTTGTCCTGTTACAAATCAACTCACTTGGGAAGCAATCTTTCTTTTTTATCGTCTTATAAATAGATATGCGAATATTTTATGGAATACGATGCTATCGATTTTAAGTATTTATACGTGGGATTTAGGTAGATGTTATACATAATGTCTATGGTAAAATTAGTTGCGTGAACTCTGAGCTATATTTATTTTGAATCAAATTTTCGTCAACTTAGATGTATTGAAAAAGTAAGCTTCTATCATATTTTATCTATAGCAATCAATTAATACATTTTCTTAACAAATAACCAACATTCGTACACTCATATTTGACGTAACGTGATAACCACTACTGCATTTGATATCCAATATTTACAATAAAGCCACGAAAAAAAGTAACAAGGGAAAATGGAAAGACGAAAAATTACATTACAAAGGTTCTGAAAAAATTAGGGGTTGCTCTTCAACATCGAATGAGTATTACTTTGAATATGGATAACATTTTAGGTCACACATTCTTCAGGCAGGAAATATTTTTATCAAACGAAGATTTTTATTCTTTGTTTTCTTCATATTAAGTTTATTACCTACGAAATTATGCAGGCTTTACTTATTTCATTTTATTATTTCTTTCAAATATGAAGTTCTCTTTCCTTCTTAGTGATTAATATTTAAAAACAAATTTTAAAAATATTTCAAAACACTATAACAAACCACGTTATTCTCATATCTTAAAACAATTTACATATATCTAACCATATCCTTGTTTGGACTTTAAACAAACTTATCAATCCCATTCAGGATGTAAAATATAAATGCATATCCCATCTATTATCTTATTGAATGTTGCAAGAGACTACGTAATTCGTAAAATATTCCATTCGGAGTACCCCGAACGTTTAATATAGCGGATAAAATACGCCTTAACGTACCTCAGTATTCCCCCGTTGTTCATATCGGCATGTTATTCAGATTATACACGAATATTTCAATGCTTTCTACTAAATTACAGCTCACGAAACTCTTTTACTTAATGTCGTACGTTGAAGCGTGCCTCCGACATCGCATGTCAAAATCGAAAGAGATGGCGGTACTAAATAAGCTACCTACGATAGTATTCTACCTTATTATAATACCGATGGGTAGTTATTATATACTTCTAGTAGTATTTACTGCCTTGAAAACATCCGCGAGTAGTGAAAAACATTTTTATTATTGAGGTATTTTCCCTATATCTATCTCATTAAAAAGGGATCAACCTTATTAACCAAAACCACAGACTGCATTATGCAAATATCAACAATAGAAACTGGAAAATCAATTCAAATTCATAGCCATCATTTAAAATGTAGGTATGTACTAGGTAGCGAGGATAAAATATATTTTTAGTTGTTGAAAACACCATTTAAGATTTGCATACCGTTATAATAGAGGAAAAATTGCTACACATTAGACCGGCTCCGTCTTAAATTGTTATAGAGTGGATTTCCCTGAGCAAATGTACCCGTTCCATGATTCTAAACAAAGAATACATTTACGGAGGGAAAACAAAACAATTGTATTAATTTAAAGCGACTGCGGTTGCTGCACAGCATGATCGAATTATTCATGTCGACTTTTTCTCTTATTACGTTACGTCGCGAGGTTATAGATTTAAGTGAAACCTTTCGGGCAAACAGACCAATTAGAGCGAGCTTTTCAAACTGTTATGTCGAGGGAAAAAAGTATGGTAAACGTTAACTGTCAGCAGTTTGGACGAACAGTGTCCTTTAATTAGATTCGTGCTTGCTATAACCGGCTTATTCCAGCTTAGCCGGCGCTCGTGAATGCGACCGGCCACTGCAAAAATGATCAACTAATTGGCTTAGAACAGTTACGCATTTCAATATCCAACATACGTTTAATTGTGCTACAAACGGGCATCGGATTAAGCTGCGGTTTATAACGTAAATCAAAGTGATCCGAAAAACATATTATAACATTAATAAACAGTTAATTAGGTTTGAGTTTATATAATATAAATCGCACGTTAATTTACCGATTCTTGGGACTCTTACACATGATGTAAAATCAATATTCAATTTCGTATCAATTTAGTATGGGAAAATAAAAATTACTTATTATATGTAACGTCGTAAACTTTTACATTTGACTAACTCGTTTTAATACACTAATCAATTTATCTTTATCAAAGTGTGCGTCACATATTAAACATTAAAATTCTCGAGAGAGTCTTCTTCTGTTTTTTTTTAATCTCAAACGCCGATGACGACTCCCTCAGTTAAATAATTTGCATGTACAATTCCATCTTCGTACAATTAAAATAGTTGGAAATGTGTCTCAACACATTTCGCATACGGATACAAGCCATACAAAGTGTGCCCAAACCGTGTGGGAACATAACAACACTTTAATTTGTGTTTCAGAACTCTTACTAGTTTAGTTAATAATATGCTCGTTATATTAACAAACCGACAGATTTCTGTGGGGCTGTTAAACTCCAACATGCATTCGTGTTGAATCTTCAATATGTGCTCATTTTACGGTAAAATTTCACGCTCTTTAGCAAAGGAAATAGTCTGAAAATTTGCACGATATTTGTTTCTACCGAATGTGTTTTAGTTACAGGTTTGTATGGTTGAGCATACTTTTACATCCAAGTTTTTTAGTGATTTGTATTTCACAACGCTTTTTAAGGTTTTTCAGTTACGTAAAGCGTTTTTAAAGTTTTTTTGTAAACTGGACAACTAAATTTATTTATACATATCAGATATTTTCTTCTCGATTTTCCTACATCAATGGACACATACCATTACGTAATAATATATCAAACGGTGTAATACATTCGCCGGAAAACATCACAGTTGAGCACGATTACAAACTCCATATAAGAGAGGCTTCTAAGAAATAATTTACACTTACTTGGTAGGAACAAAGGTTTCTCAGAAGCGAGACGTGCAGCCAGGAAAGTAGTTTCCACGGAATGTCATTGTTGGATGCATGTTGTCTCAAAAGCTTGGACGTTTGTCCCACTTAAATCCTTTGAGCTGTTTTTTGCATATTTCACAAAGTCAAATGCTATTACTTTACGATGTAATATTCGATGAATATGATCTCTTATGTTTAATAAAAATTTTGTAGTAAGTAATATCTGTCAGCATTTAACTCTTAGTATAAAAATATTAAAATAATCTAGCAGTAAGTCATCCTATAGTTTATTTCTTTATTAATTTAATAATTTACACCATAAAAAATACATACAGAAATATATTATTGAGAGTCGATGGCACCCATAGTAGCTGAGAGCTATGTTACAGGTGCCATATAGTCGTTAATTTCATTCATTTTGAACTTTTTCTTAGGTAGGTAGCAGTACTACTCTTAAGAAACTTGTAGGCTTAGGTATTTTTAAATTATATAAGTTGACGTACAGTAAAGCTAATTGATATGTATATTAATATTATATTTTTATCTGTGGTGTGAAAGCAATACACTCAATACTCCACTATGGTGTCGATATACAGGTATTGTCTATTCACCTCGCACTACTGAATTATCAACAATAATGGCTTTATGACCTTATTATCGGCCTCCATTCGCGTTCGCATTAATTTACCCAATCGACCAGCACCGCGATTATAAAATTAATGCGAAAAGCCTATTGTCAAAATTGATAAAAACCTCAGCACGATATTAAAAGGAAAACTATTATATTTCAACGTTATTGGTTGGGCAGTATCGTATACATATCAATTGATAAATGATAAATATATTTAAGAATTATTAAATTTTGATTCTAACTATTGCAACATTTCTAAACTACCTTAGTTTGTCTTGTAAAAGCGATACATGTTGTAGAATTATCAAAAACACTTTAAACAAAATCGAATACATAATAGAATCCAAATACTTTTCATCCGGGGAACTTTTAAACATGTTGTTGTCTAATAAAACGTAAGTAGGGCTTTGTTATTAAACTTTTTACGTAAAAACATGTCCTAAAAGCAATATACGCGACCTCAATTTTATCACAACGAAAATGTGAATAATGGTAGTTAGGAGTTCCGAACTGTGTGTTTTACCTGAATGTTATTACGTACGACTTATCTTAGACTTCCATAAATATTTTTTAATACGTAAAACTATTTACATATTTATGTAGAAATCATTTTGAAACGTTTTTTTGATTTTTGAAATATTTTGGTTTGTTACATTAATTACTACTAAGTATCATCATCAGCAGAAACTTAAGCAATGAATATACGAGTATACGTTTGTTTTCAATTTAAGCAACTTTTTGCGAATAGCTGAACAAGCTTTGATTAAATTTTATTATTATTTATTATGTTAATTACAGTGCGTTGTGTGTTAATTACCTTAACCGTCAGAATATTACATTTGTTTTCCGCAAATTAAACCTAAGAAAGGCTAGTTATTTATTTTCCATCCAACAAAACGTTATTTATGAAAGTTTGGTAGTGTTAGTTGAGGCGGCGCGTGTGTGACACGCCAGGCCCGCAGCCAGGGCGGCGCCTAGCTTTTAAATCTTTAATTACTCCCTCTTTCAAATACCACGAATTCGTGACAAGCTTACTGAATGGTTTTGTTGTATATGCAACCTTAACTGCTATCAGAAAATATGTGTGATATAATCCAAGTTTCATAGTATTCGTCCATGTATCAATTTACTTAAAGAAACGTATGCATAGAGTTTTGAAAGACCGGTATTTCCATTGTATATTTGGTATTATAAAAATATGCTTCGTGTACGTAATAAGTATTATTTTGTACTAACAATCTCCATCTTAGTTTGATATACATACTAGACACTCAATTCGGAGAATGTAAATGTGCCAGCATAATAGACAATACAACACGAACAATAATAATTGTAAGCCATTACTTACGCGTCGCATGACTCCTACCTGCTAATAATTCATACGGCCATACAGTAATGTTATAGCCTTTTAGCTGTCCCGATGTACCTTCATGTTGTTAGCTGACAAACTATATTCAGTAAACCATCAATTTATATTTCACACACTACGAATAAATTTCAGTTTTAACGATCGCAAATAGTACGTACGGCGTATTCGCGTAGCTAAATACGCCGTAAAATCAAACTGTAACACATTTTATGATTATGGCCGAATTAAACATATACTGATGACGTTTCATTATCGTCTTGGAGACATTCTACATATACTAGTTTATACATATACTAGTCCTAGATACTGTTATAAATAGATCTTGATACTTTTTAAATCATTATAGGTTTATGTCAATGATCCTTCGAAATTGTAGAATTATAAACGTATGTACTTATAAGTACATAATTTATTCTAATTTTGTTCAGTGAAAATAGAGGTCTTAACGATATTATTAAGCTGAATCCCCGTCCAATAATTCAATATGTATTCTTATCACTGCATTACACGGTACATATTTAACTTCATTAGACATTACTCGGCGCTCGACATCCTCGTTTAAGTCCAATCTAAGTTGTGAGCGAGGATGCCTATACATGTAAATAAATTATTATTAACGTAGGCGGCGCGAAGCGTCTTACAGCTACAAATTCTATTGAAGACGCCATTAACAATAGTTGCTTGTTATACGAACTGAGATAACTGCAGAATCTTAAATGATTCGCTTTTATTTTAAATATTTGTAAGTGTAATCATCAATGACAAAGATTGTCTAAAATTATACAGTTAATATATATCATGATAAAAAAAGAGATTAATTTAAAAAAAATGCAGAATTTTTCACTCTAAGTCGACAATGTGTCATACAAAACATTTTCCCACTTAAACAAAATTCCGCGTTCCATTTTAAAAATACAATTATAATCTTTTCATGAACCAGAGACAATGAAAGAAAAAACACATAGAAAAACAAGTGTGAGCGGTGAACATGAATTAAATGAGATAGGGCGGTATCAGTGGACACAGGGTTGCCAGAAGTTACTAAGCCAGCGCCGCTAAATAATTAACATGTTAATGGCGAGATCGCAAATAAAGTCAAAATTATTGCACCACAACTTCGGTTGCATGTTGCTTTTGAGAATAACGATCGTTTATATGTCTCTTTTGTGGTATCTTAAGGATTCTTATATGTATAGTAGAAAGATAAATTATGTTATTTATATATTATATCATTCTATATCTTATCCTAAAATTATTAAATTTATAAAATCATTGCCGTTATTCAAACTTTGTTTTATACGTTTTGTAGTTATTGGTGTTTTAAAATCAAAGCCATCAACTGTTCTGAGAGCGACTATAAGATTTTTAACAACCCAATCGAGCGGTTAAATATAACTTATTCTTGTAGCGCTCTCGGACGACAAAACACTAAAACTTTTATAAGATTTTTATTAAAGTATAATAGCCGTTGCAATAACGTACTTAAAATTTTGCAGCAAGCGGTCAGAGCTGATATGAGACGTCCATCGGTAATGGCCGAAGTTGGGCTAAGCCACGAGACGTGTGAGGCATTCCTCCCTCCCGCGTCCGCCTTATTACATACGTGATTCTTATTTATATTATATTCCCAAACTCGCCCTGAAAGATTGCGAGCAGGATTAATATTGGCGCTTCTTAGCGATTTTAGCGAGAACTTTACTTGGGGTAAGTGTCCCACTAAGCTGTGGAGTAGAATTATCAGTCTAATGGAATAATCTCTTATGAACAGACCTGTCCTTTATCTTGATAGTCAACTTGATAATATTAAGACTCAAATAATGTTGCTTCGATCTTTGTAAATGACAAGTCTTAATACTTGAATGATTCAATTTAAGCCGTGATTTTGAGATAGCATATGTCATAAGAATGGTCACGTTCAATATACAAATGTAACGAATCATAGGCACGTTTTGACCACTTCGCAGTCAGAGAGCGTGAACGAATGGATATATAATATCCGTCGATTTATCAAGTGAGAATTGAACATTTATAAAGTATTTTCGATAGTGTCCTGCGGCCATATCCGGAGTGCAAAAGAATCCGGTCGCGTTAAGACCGGACGCCGATTTCCGACAGTGTAAATATCGTTTCGGTTTCATGGTTAACAATTTATAAATGACGGTATGGCTATGTAATTTAGACGATTTGATTGATTTCAGTTGTTCATTATTTTCTTTCCGTTTTTTCTTAAATTTAATTTTGGTTAAAGAGTTATTATTACTGCTTATCTCGGTTAAGGTAAACGTTAATTCAATAAGTAGTTACTACTTTATTCCGTTTAAAATATTCACAATACTAAAAAAATCATGGAATTTTTATTTAATTTGAAGCGTATCTTACTTACCTGTTAAGTAGATAGTATAAACAAAATTCTCGCTAACGTACCTGCAAAGAAGATAAAACAATATTAAAAAATATCCAAGTAATATTTCATCATAACAAATTAAGCAAAATAATAAAGACAAATTGCTTGACCCGATTAATTTTCATACACATATATCAAGCGCGCTTAGCGAAAAAACATAAATATACCCGAAATGTAATATTATCTGCGTAAATAGCGAACGTAATTACTTAAATTTAATGGTAAATGTAATACTTTCACCGTTCGCGTTCGTTAAGAAATTAGAGCGGTATAGCGTGGATTATTTCATTAGAACAACGTCCAAAAATTAATATTAACTTTAAAGGGTTTGTGTTTTAAATTGCCAAATTTCATATATATTCTTGAAATGCCATATGATACAAAATTGTTCCCCTTGTACTCTCTCTCGTAGGTTCCATAAATATATGATTATATGCATGTATAGATAGCCATTAAAGGTTTTTATGGCTGTAATGATATCTCTACCACGTGTCGACTCTACCCTTTTTACATTTGAGTTGATTTAGGCTTGTGATATCGATATTATGTTCTTATCTTTATGAGAAAAATGTATGAATATCAATTGCGATATAAAATCACACTCGAAGTATGCTCTTTCATATAAGTAAGGTAACTTAATATTATTCGCCCCGTATAATGATTCGTAGGTATATTGTAGCAGTGACAGCAAGTTCGTAGCCGTACCTGAATTAACTCAAGAAAGCACATCTATTAAATTAAGTCTATAGTCAAAGTTCGAATAACATTATTGTTGAAGAAATATCTTGAACGAGAACTGGCCGTTAATAGCAGCATGGGCTGAATGCGTAAAAAGTCGTCTTTGCAATACCCGCAGCGAAGCTTTTCACGCGAACCGAAATATTCCAAGCGTGTATTACAATTTACATAAACTCCGACGTCATTCGAGACGTATTAAGGAAATGTTATTTTATACTTTGATATGCAGTTGCAGTCAACTTGTGTATAGAATAAGAAGCCATTCTTCCCTTTCTGAATGAAACATGAAGCGTCCGTTATTCGCGCTGTATTTCATCATATTATTTATTATCTATTAAATTGATGGACTTTTGAGCTTTACTTCGGGTAAATCTCATATAAAATATTGCTTTTGTTATGAACTACACAAACATTTTAGACATGGTGGCAATAATAAGTATTGTTGTGTCAGTTTACTATTTCTACTGTATACTGCCATGTTAGAATATTATTTCTACATCCCGTTTGACATCAAACAAACCACAATCTTTGAGTGTGGTAATGCGATAGTTTCTTTGACATGATAACGACGCAGCCTCGCACTCTATTGAATATATAATATTGTATTGATGCAAGTCCAACATATTTGTGTCAGAGAGCCCCGTCCGTTGACATGGTAATAAAAATGTTAATTTTATTTTAAGGCAGAATTTAAATATAATTCAAACCTCGCGTTGGGTCGCTAACCGAGGCGCACCTCCTAAAGAGATAAAACTTTTAATTGGAATTTCTAGTAGATTAAAACAATTATAATTGACGATGTCGCTAAGATTTTGCTTCAAGAATAATGTGAGTACCGTGCCTGGAGTACTACATTAGGATATTATATACGTGAAATAAATTGATAAGAAAAGTTAAGAACAAGGAATAAGATTGATGACTGTTCTTGCTCGTGTGCTAGTAAAAGAAATTCAATTAATTAATTTACAGTTCTATTACAACATATTCGTAATTTTAGAGATAATATCTAATGTATTTCAATTAAATTTTACTTGAATTATTTGAGTAGACAGAATTAAAAGGAAGAGGGATTTTAAAGGTCCCATCTCTTAATCCTTAACCAAATATGAAAGGGAAATAGGCGCATTAGCCGCGCCAGTCATCAGCAGAATGAATCATTACTTGAAGAGCCCGCCAGTGGCTCGTGTCAAAGAGCTGAGCTCAAAGGTCCTCATGCCCCTGCCCCCCCACGTCCCCCGCCGCCGTGAGCCGCGCGCCCGCACCCCCGCGCATGCCCGCCAGCAAGGGCTGATTGAAGGGCCACTATAAAACCTCGACCAGCCGCTCGTTCGCTTACATTCAAGGGTCGTATCTGGATTATAGGGCGCCAAAGCCTGCACCTTCATCAGATATGTATAAACGTGTTTGCAGTCCAGCAATTCAAACCCCCAAATTGTTGCCCGACTCTAATTTCGTTCTATTGAACGCGAAATTCACGATTTTCCAACAAATTGCTATATACCTGAAACGGGCCCGGAGTTTGGATAATTTTATTGAATGTGTAAAAATTCA
>DWAJ01004967.1:0-12136 GCA_018238005.1 Eurema mandarina | reverse complement strand
CTCATAGAAGTATAAATAAGCGTATCCCACGTGTTTGGCACTAACTCTTTCAGCGGGGCTCTAGCGCCGATTTGTCATCGTGACGAAAGCTATTACGTAAATATGTTTAGTGTTATAGTTAAGGTGTGATGTGTTGCTATAATTTGACGGGGTTGCTGAAGTGTTCGTAATTGTACCCGTAACTCATTCATATATTCGAATAGCGGAATACTATAAGGCTTATAGTCGGTTCGTCTGATTATACCTGCCTTTTTAACCCGGGGTTGATTAAAAAATTAAATATATAGATTGTACTTGCACTAACGATGATTTAAGTTATTTAGAATGTATTAAATAAAAAAACTGTTACGCAATTGCGTTACGTTGTTTATAGTCTATTGGCGTTCTGTGAAAAAATCTATATCATCTACTTTAATAAAAACAGACTTTTAATGAAAATAACTAAGCAACACAGTCATCATCAGATAACAGAAAAAGGTTGAGGGAGCGATAATAATTAATAGTAATTTATGCGATATAAGGTAAAAAAGTAGGCGTGTTGCATGACGCGATACATTCATGTGAAATTCAAAATTGATTTAGCTAATGTTTTTTTACAGTTATGACAGATTGTTGAAAATTGAGCAGTCATAATGAAAAAGCTTAAAAGTTATCTTTATAAAGATTTCATACCCAATGATATTATAGTTAATAGATATGTTATACACCTACAAATCAACCGAAAAAAGTGTACCGACCAGCAGCGGCAGCACACATACAATATATAAGTCAAAACGATAGAAAGAGATTAATGATAAAGCTAACAAAAAAAAGAAATAGGTAGTTTTGTCACTTGCGCCTGAATGCACCGGCAACCAATCACTTAAAGGTAAGACGTCCTAATTAGGATGTTCTTGCATCTTTAAAATTTTTGGCTTATAACATATCTATTTAATATAATATCATTGATTGTACCAATAAGGGCTGTATGTATGTATCTCTGGGGTTTCGCTAAGAGGTACTTTCCTGAGACAAGTAAAATGGCAAAATTTTTGCATAATATATTTCTGAGTGATCGTATAAGTAGGTATACTTACTGCAGTGCTGAAAAATGTAAAAACAACTTAAGAGGAGAACCCAGATTATTTTATATGTATGAGATATTCTTGAAAGCCACATATCAGGTAATTTACAAAATAACAAATTGAAGGTGCCTTTGAAATGCGCAAGTATAATACGTAGCTATCAAGTTCGTTGTTGCCAAATGTAATCAAATAAGATATCTCGCTTTATTTTACCGGGGGGTATTATATAACAAACTAGCTATGCCCTGCGACTTCACTCGCGTACAATTTTATATTTTTTTTGTTTCAATATTAATTTAACTAATTTTGCTATATACGAATCTGATAAATAAGAAAAATCTGGCATAATATAAAAATGGGTTTATAGGTATATATGTGGCTTGCTTTCGTACTTTTTCTATACTTCTAATAGCAGGAAAAATTGTGAGTATACTTTGGAGGGTAGTTGTTTTGGAGATAAGTTAAATCTAACCACTTTTTAACTTTTGAATCTTTTGCTAATAGAAAGATATATTTATCGTCTGTACGAGTTTTTATCGAAACTTTATTTTCTTAATGTAGGTCTAGATTTGGTATATTTTGGTAAATTTGACTAATTGAGTTATAACTTATATTTTTATTTAAGTTTTCTAAAGTTGTAGTTCTGTTGTCTTTTTTATCTTTTTAGTGACGCTTCGTTGTTTATAGTTATAATTGATATGACAAATCAAACGAGACTGGTTTCTATAATTTTGTAACTCGCCTGACGACTGACGATTTCACGAGATTCAAAATGAATGTCAACGCTATTATGATTTGGGTCAATATTTTTGAACTTTAAACAATCGATAGTGTTTGCGAGACAAGCTTACTAGCATGGAGTTTTGTTGGTGATGAATTCGTAATATTTTAGTATAATGGTATTGAATCGTTAATAAATTTATTTTTAGATTTTTTTAAATTTTTTTGTTTAGGGATAACACATACTTATCCATGCGATTACCAACTGTGCAAACACTATTAAATTGTAGGTATATATAAATAATTCTGACGTTTTATATACAATTCTAGAAGAAAGTTGAAAATTACTATGTACCATAATTTAAAAGATAAAAGTAATGATATCGATAACGTAAGTACGCCTTTAGCACTACCGTACACATATTTAAAAAGTGTTATCAATATTTCGCAAATAACATAATCCTAAGAAAATTTCTTATCGCGGTTCATTGACCGCTTATCAACTCTTGAAAATATGACGTCGTCTTCTTCTGCTCGGTGTTAACAATGGATCTATTGTTATCTAATGGAATATAATAGGGAATAATAACAATTGATTTTATTTAGTGGTTCCTAAGTTACGATATAATTATTCAATACCTTTGTTATTGAAGTTGTTTTATCAAATTTTGTAAATTAATATGTAATAAGATTATTTCAATGAGAAAATTAGTGTTAATTATATGGACTTATTCATAATTTACTTCGTTTATTTTATCTTTTATAGATAAATCTTTCTAGCAAAACTACATTTGTATCAAAATGTTATATCTATACTAATATTATAAAGATGTAGTTTGTGTGATTGTTAAATTTTAAGGGGTAATCTCGGGATCTACTCAACCGATTTTAAAAATTCTTTCACCAATAGAAAGCCACATTATTGGTGATTGTCATACGCTATAAAAAAACCGAATAGGATATTTAACATTATGCCCAACGAAGTGTCAGCTAGTTAATCTTAATATATATAAATCTCGTGTCACAATGTTTGTCCTCAATGGACTCCTAAACCACTTAACCGATTATAATAAAATTTACACACCATGTGCAGTTTGATCCAACTTAAAAGATAGGATAGCTTACATCCCCGGTATTGCCCCGGGAACGGGAACTACGCGGGTAAAACCGCGGGACACAGCTAGTATACTTATAAAAAAGATCATCACGTACGTTGTTTATTCTTGCAGTGAATGTTAAAGTTGGTGATAGTTTGTGATTACATAAAATAATGAACACGTGATTGTGGAAATGCAATATGTAAACACGTCTTATCAAGAAAACATGCGATTGTCAACATTCTTATCGATGCGCTATTTGTGTGCATTTTGACCCAATGAAAAATATTTCGTATAGTCATTATGAATTTTATATAATATCGAACTATAATTGGATTTGTTATTAGTACTTATTGATGTTACATGAACTTTTTTTAGTGGGGTAGCCTAAAAATATTTACATTAAATATGTAAATAAATTAAAGTAAAGCTCAGAATGATGAGTCCATACCGTTGATCATTTTTAAATTAATACTTAATTTATTATTATGGTAGTTTCTACTTAAAGCATCTTTATTTGTATTCATTTAGTCTTGGACTATTAACTAATGTGTTTACGTACGCGTTTATAATATTATTAAAACGATGTATTTCTAAGTTTGCAGTTTGCTGCCGATGCCTTAAATTTCCGTATAAATATAGAATGTTCTGCAATGAAACCACTCCATTTTATCACAATCGATCCTATTAAATCGTCGGAATCGTTCTATCATATCAATTGTAATATAGATAAAAGTTAATACCACGAGGTAGAATGATATACTTTTGTTATGAGACAATATAAGAATTCACGATTTTTTTTTGTTACGGAAATACATAGAATTACGGAATACAATATTGAGTTCTAAATATAGTAGTATTTTTGTATTAGTAGTTAAATCATTTTTTTTTCCTGAGGTAGGTATTCCTTTCTTCTTTATTAAGTGTTTCTTATACACTCTTTAAATGTTCAAAGCATTCTCTATCTCTTCTCGACTGAAGAAGTTGTCCCTACTTGCTTGTTTCCGATTCAGAAGTCAGTTCAGAAGAATGCAAAATGAATAATATTGTACTATGATTAATGGTGGTAAAATTTTAAAATCAAACCGCGTTCAAAATATTTATTGTTATCTAACAGTGACATCATAAGGTGCATTTAATATAAATTGCAGCTGATATAAGTGGAGAATGGGCGGTCGGAGTGCGTTGACAGTTCGTTCAGGGTTGCCACCGAAATTAAAACCCATTTTACTTGCAGTTTTGCTTCTTATTGAAAGGATTCAAAAGGTTTTAGTGTGTAGGATTGTAAAGTATTGAGTTCAATTTTCCTATTTGTTGATTAAGTTTTGATTTTAATATAGATACTTCAAATTTCAAAATATATTCTGCTTTTTCCCTTTACAATGATTACATATAAGTATTTGTTTTTAATTTGCGTCATAGGATAGGAAGAAAACTGTTATTATATTATGGGTAAAATTTATTGTCGTAAGTTATATTTAACTTTTTACTTGAAATATATTGTATAGGAATATTGTTAAATTAAATTGGGTTCGAATTAGGAAAGTGACGAAAAACAAATGAAGTCAACAACTATAAAATATATTCGTTTTTGGATGTTATTTTAAATAGAAAAAACTTATTGTATATCGAGTGACAATCATGCATTTATTAGATAATAGCGTTGACTGCACTTCAAAAGTAATAATCTGTTGGGCCTTCGCCTGTCAATCAAAATTAGACGTTTTTGTTTTCGTTAATATGTACTGGAAACAAAATTAACATTTTTTATTTATTTTTTTAAACAGATACACGTAAAAACTTTCACAATAGATATATACAGATAAAATTACTTTAAACTACTTATATTAATATGTGCAGAGGATACAATACGAGCAGTGAATACCAATATATTAATTTGTTTACTATCTTCTTAATAATAAGACTTAGAATACGTCACAACTAAAAAGATCTAATTCGGGTATATTTACGTTTTATCTCTTTCATTTTCATGAATTTTCATTTCACGGTCTTTCATTTTAATGAAGCTAAAACTCTGCAAGCAAATTTTGCAAGTTTATTGGCTGATATTTTTATTTACATTTTAAATCTGGAACCCATAGACCACTAGGACATATGATATAATCTGTTTCATTTGCTTTTTTATTTATAGAAATTAAGAACAGAAAAAAATTTGTTTTCATAGGTTTCAACGAAACAAAAAAAATTGGGGCGCTGTAACTGACGTGCTTCATACGAAATAAATAATAATGAAAAGTGAACATCTGTTATCTGTTATTAGTAACATAAAATACATTTCCATATACAAACTAATTCGTAATTTAAACGTCTTGTATGGGTTTTATGCCCATTTAAAGATCATGTGATGTTTTGTCGCCTTGACAACGCTATCTATACCTATACAAAAAGAACTTGCTATTAATTCTCCGATATGGAACACTACTGTCTACATTATAAATTTTCTAATGTTTTCACCAATGTACAATTTTCTAACTTCAAAGACTTTCTTACATTTTTTAGTATGCTCTTGTTCGCTGATAGAACTTTCTTATTTATTAATTCGATTTTAGCTACTGAGTAACGTAGAGGTCTTTTATGAAACCAATATAACATAATTATTATTATCGTTCTATATAAAATTACATAGCTATTTTCTGATGACTACTATTAAAAAAAAAATATCTCAATATACTTTTATCTTATCTGTTGTACTTAGTCCTTCACAGTTCTAACTTCATTACAAAGTCGACAGCTGTTAACTTTATATTTAAACATTATGTGAAATTCCTTTTAAAACAGCATGTGACATAACTAGTGTATAATTATGCGTAAGACATTGATTCTTTTGGTAGCTTGTTTCTACTAATAACGGTAGAATGGCTAGTTTTCTATTTAAAAGCAGAACTAGTTTGAATAATGTCTTTTTCTACTTTATTTTATCCTCTCCTTAAGTCGATATGGTAGATAATTTTTATTTATCATCTTTAAAACTGTTGACTTATGGATAAACAATACAAAAAAATGTTAATGATTGGGAATTTCAATATTACAAATGTTTAATTTTCATTTTCCGTTTATATATCATACGATTATACTTGCGCATAATTTTAGTAATTTTCATATATATGATTTCAGGTAAATCGTTGGCTAATTAGCGACAGTTATTACACAGTACCTACTATATATAATATATTACATTCTACGCGAATATTTTCAGCTACATAATAACGCATGGCCGATAAGCCTAAAAGCTATGAGTTATATTTATGTTTTTATCACACACTTTCATACAATCTGCGAGGTGCGTGCTGATCACAGCGAACCATTTAAATTTATCTTATCGAGGTCGTTTACTCTTGACATTCAACTTATGTGTCATGATAGTCACGATCCAACAGTCACACTATTGTATAATGTGTAAATGTGCGATGCATTCAGCGAACTACTGCAATCTTCTATAGTTTACCTAATTGGATAGCAGAATATTATTTCAGACTGTATGATAACTTAAAGTATGAGTTCGTATAATCAAAAGACAATTAAAGGCAATATACCGTAGCATGTATTATCTGTAATCTGATCGATAAAGGTACTGATAAAAATGATAGACGGATATTTATCTGGAATCCATCAAAGATTAACGCTTCCTTGTCTGTAACATATCATAGAAGCATTATTTGATGTGCTAATGTGTGTTTTTGTTAATTTCAGACGCAGATGAGTGGTGATCGCGCCGGATCTCAGTGCGGTCTGACGTCGCTACTGCCAATGTCTTGCAGAGGGCGTGCTGCGGCGTTCGCACGCGACCTGCACTCCCGGCTACGCAACCTCGGCGCAGCACAAGATGGTGAATGCGAGAACACCTGGCTCACGCGCGAGAACGGCGCACATCGGCCATCTACGTCGTCACAACGCGACCTCGACACTTTTTATGACTTCGAACTTGAGTGTGAAAGCCCCTCGAGCCCCGTAGACGAGTACGAACCCCCTTTCCCTGAACGACCTTCGGAAGATACCGAGCCTCCTTACTATGATGTCGACGCAGAAGAACTTAAGGAACAGACAAAATTAATGTTAAAACAACCTGACAACGGTAAAAATGGTTTCAAGTTTACAACCGCTTTTTATTCAGGTTCTCCTATTAAGTTACAACCAACTGCAAAAGAAAATGGCCATGCAGATAAGCCTTTGTACTCGGCAATCACTTTTGAAGGTTGTGCACGCCATAACAGCTACGATGAAATTGATTGCACGATATTACCCTTATCACACTATATTGAAAATGACAGAATACCATTACCTATTCTGGCGACTTCTACTATTGATAGTGATTCCGAATTCGAGTCTGCCCGAAGTGAGCCATCGGATGGTGAAAAGGATGATTGTCAAAATGACATAGAATTAGAGAATGTTATCAAGGATATAGAAACGTCATCACTCATTGATGTGGAACTTCCAGAAGAAGAAGAGGTAAAAGAAACACCAGAAGACTTAATAGAGCCCGACACGAAAATTAATGGACAGACTGAAATCGAAACCCTCGAAGTCACTATAACTGAAAAAGAACCGGAAACAGAAATTCAATCATTATCACAAAGTGCTGAAGTGAATGGTGAGGAAGAAGCCGAAGATGATAGGCCACAACGTGTGCGCCGCTGTTCGTCATTAAAAACCGGTAAAACTCCGCCTGGCACACCCGGAAGAAAAAAAATTGTACGGTTTGCAGACGTATTAGGTCTAGACTTAGCAGATGTGAAAACATTTATGGATGAAATCCCTGTTATCCCAAAATCTGCATATGATGATCTCGCAGGATGTGATGTACAAAATTCACCTCCCGCTCGTCCCTCCCCAAGACTTGGTGCTCTCACATTGGTTCCCCTTTTCCAAGTGCCTCACGATGTAACTGACAAGCTCGAAAGATTAAATGTGTGTTTAGAAAGCGCGCGTGTCTCAGATGGAGTACATGTTACAGTTTGTGGCTCTGTTCGCGTTAGGAACCTAGATTTTCATAAGACTGTTCATATTCGCTACACAATGAATAGATGGAAAACGTACACAGACTTACAGGCTACCTACGTACAAGGTTCTTGCGACGGCTACTCTGACCGGTTCCAATTTGTTTTATACGCACCTTGCATTGCCTCAGGGCAAAGATTGGAGATAGCTGTTAGATTTCAGTGCAAAGGACAGCAGTTTTGGGATAATAATAGCGGAGCAAACTACTGCTTCGATTGCCTAGCTTTGGGTGCAACGCAACAAACGTCACCTGGAAGCGTACTTCACCCGACTGTAGACTGGCACCCCTCGTTCTATTGACGCTGTTAGCTTACATTAAGCGAGTGAGAAATGAAAGCGTTGATACGTTGAGGGTGAAATAGGAGAACATAGGCGAAGTACCCGGCAGGTCCTGGTTCGACTGTGTGTGTGCAAGGCGGCTCGCAGGACGCCTGTTGCTAGTCACATTCCTGAGTCTGCTTCAAGTTAACACAGCTGTCAGTTCCTAAGCGAGAGAGCACGCGTCCTAAATCATCGAGGCTTCTGATGTCAAGCAATTATGTGATATACTTTAGATTAGGTGTAGATATTATGTAACGAGTGAACGACTCGTAAGGAGTGCCATTTGCAATAATTATCACTAATTTTGAAGATTTTTTCACTATAATGTCGATAGGTTCGTCCGTGGGACAATAAAACTCAATGATGTGAGAGTAAGGATGACGCATGCGAGCTGCCCTCTTGGTTCCTTTGTAATGTATATAGAGATTGAAAGGCGAAATTTGGAAGGATTTAATATTTTAATAAAGTTTTTGTTAGGAAACTTTAGGCCTTATATTAAGCAGTATATGTGGAAACGTCACTTAGATAGACTGTCACTAATAAAACGTAGGTATTAAAATATTAACGATGTCTACATATTATTATATTTAATTAAATGTTGAATTGCAATATAATGCCTAATGAATAATGTTAATTAATAATGAATAGTAAATGTTTATTATCAAAACTGTTTCCCATTTATTGATGTTCTAACGGAAACTGTTTTTCTATTTTTATAATAAACGATGAAATAACGAATCCATGACATGTTGTAAATTATATTTCTTGAAAGTGTTTGTTTATTGATATTTTGAGATTCTATTTTATAAAGAGACTATTAGGAGTTACGTGAAATTAAATTATTGTTATGATTAAGCATGCAGCAATATTTATAAGGTATCATTTTATGTATATTGTACCTGAATTGTATGAAGTGGCCATTTAATCTATACAAATCGGATTAAAAATTGAAATGCCTTTGAACTGATTTTTTAATAATAATAATAATAGTGATTTAATAAACTTGATTGACAGTTGTTTTATCAATAAACAATCCTAATAAACGAATGTGCATAATAGTTAACCCTGATTTTTATTTCCAATATTGTATTATTTTGGTAATAAATTATTATAATTATAACTGTGATTTTTTAATATCCTCTTCATATTATAATAATATAGCATTGATTATTATTATTAATTTTGTGTAAAATATAAATTGTAGTTCATAGAGAAGGAAATAAATCATATTGTTCTAGTTGTATATAGTACTATATAGGTAATATAGTAAAAAAATGATGAAAAGTTTTAGAGTGAAATTTTATTTTTTTCCATCTACTATGGAAAATACGTAAACATGTAACCAAAGCGTTATTTTGAAATCTGAATCATTTTCACTGGATCATTTTAATCAATTTGAAAATAACGATCCAATAGTCTTATTTTCATACGACATAATTAAGTTGAACCTTAAATTTACCTCTGACTCTAACTCACTAGATGGCGTTACTAGATCCTTGTATTAAAAACTAAGCGCCTGTTTATTTTCTAGGCAAATTTGAACTTTACAATCTTGCTTTTCGTCGTCATCTTTAGGTTCATAATTTAAACGGAATCAAAAGACATACATGAAAATGTATCTATATAAAATATTTATATATTGCAAATGAAGGTAAGCTTTACCTTTATTACATACTAGCTGACCCGTGCCAACTTCATTGAGCATAATGCTAATTATCCCTTTCGGTTTTTATATAGCCTATGACATGTGGCCTTTCTATTGGTGAAATAATTTTTAAAATCAGTTCTGTCGATCCCGAGATTACCCCTTACAATTTAACAAACACACAAACTTTATTTCTTTATAATATTAGTATAGACAAGCCAAAAGATATACGGGAGATTTTTTATTCCAATCAAACAAACAGTAAAATCTTTCTCTTTCTAATGTGTTAATATAGGAAGTGTTTAAAAGTATAAAAATAACACATCTGTATTATGAATATGCTTTATTTACGTGCATCTTATAAATATTACTAACAGACTATACATATCACAATTATTGGACAAAAATAGATATGGTATAGCAACACTATACATATGATAACTAACTGAAATAGTACATACAAATTGATTAAAATTTCTACTAGAGACAAAAATTAAGTATTTCTAATACGATTACGTAGGAAGAACCGCCATTGAACATTTTCTCGATTTTTATAGAAAAACCGATTGATCCAAGTCTTATTATAAACATTCATTAAATAACACATCAGTTCCGTATAAAATATCACAACTTATATATAATATTTACAAACGGCTTTCATACTTGAAATTTAGCTTTCACTTTCATTTTTAAGCCTTGTTTCTTTTTTATCTTGTGCTCGTTAAAGCTTAATTTTCATTTTCAATAAATAGATATTGTTAAACCTTATCTTTCATATATTACAAGACCTTAAAAGTACAATATTTTAGAACGTATAACTATAATTATAGTAAGAGCACTGGCTAAGTACAAAATACGAGTACCTACTAAGTACATTTACAACGTTTTATCTAACTGGGAATTTAGAAATACCTACATATATATGGTTACACTAGATATTGAATTAAAGTTTGAACATAGATTATAGACGCCATATCAAATAAATTATTAAATTCTGCCAACTGGCAACTTTTGATTGACAAATGAAAAAAAAAGTAATGAGTTTTATAATCTGTCATACGTACGTCTCTTTCGTATGTTTAAAGTTGTAGAAGCCGGTAATGTAATAGAAGGATCTCTTAACGCTTTAAGTTGCATGTGAAGCCTTTGCTTGCAAAATTCATAGAATTCGATCTCCCGCGTGAAGTTCGCACGGACGATGTTCTTGACTTCCTCAGAGACTGGAGGCTTGAACGCATTGCGATTTATTCTATTAAACGTATTTAGTTCTTCTGTAATAAAACATAATAATATATTTTAACATATATGTTTATAGGTACTTAAAAATGGATTGATGTTTAACTTTGCGTATCATTTGACAAGTTTCAAGTTAGATTTATAGAAAAGTAGCAAATCACCATAAATAAACTTAAGATTCAGTTTAACCATTTACTTAACTTATTGAAATAATATGTGTAATTATCTAATAATAATTCGCTTAGAGCGAGCTTAGAGCTTAAGAGAATGAAGTCCTCTTAGACCAAGAGACCACCAAATAATTCCATCGGACTCATAAATTCGATAAAAAACAACATCTTACCCCAATACGTCCTGAGAGCGCCCCTAAAGAATCGTGGCACATATCGTTCGAAGGCCAAGAGCGTCGAGTTCATGTCCTCGAGCACGCCGACCACCGCGTACTGCTGCTCCACAACACGCTTCGCTCTTTGCAAAGCTTCTACTGTATTGAAAGGCCTGTAATAACACAAAAATATAGTTAAAGTATCGGCTATAAATAGAAAAATTAAAAAATGATAGGTTTACGTCCGCAATGCGTGTTGGTCTGTGTTCTTTACATAGAAGTATTTGAATAGACTTGATAGATAAATCTATTGAAATGATATAGAATTGAGGAGATATAAAAATATCACATGGTTATAGCTTACTCAGAGTGAGCGAGAGAATGAGCAAGAGAATGAGAGAGAGAGAGAATGAGAGGGCTTAGTGAAGGCTAAAGGCTGACGGCCAAATACTCATACGCAAATTAAATTTAAGCACGACTTAAGACTCGCAATTTTGACAGAATTGTATGGCGAACTGTCAGATCGGACCGGTTTAAGTTGTACTTAATTTTGAGTTGCGTTTCAGTATTCCGGCATAAGTCTTTTAAAGTTAATAGTACTAGAAAAGTGTTAAAAAGAACGTAGTTGCTATGGATTGGTTTTATTATGTACGTACGTGCACTGCGGCTCGTGACCACAAAAGAACAGAGTCTGTCGGCGATGGTCTCC
>DWAJ01004966.1:0-12137 GCA_018238005.1 Eurema mandarina | reverse complement strand
AAATGGTCGGTTATATTGTCGGTATGCTTGAAGTTTTGCGAGAGAGATGAATGAATGTAATGTCTATAATTAGCGTAATTGGTGAATAACCGTGTTAATTATATATTGAAATAAATAAATAAATAAACAATCATATAGTTAAAGATAAGTCAAAACACAAGAATGTCTCAAACATCGCCGTGTGATATGGAAATGTATGATAATGTACTAACAATTTGCACAACTCATGACCCAAGTCCCAACTATTTACGGGTGTTCGCAACTCGCCCTGTTTACATTACAAATGTAGATGACTTAAAGTAATATGTTTGGATTATATTAGACCCGGTACCTGATGTGGTTTCAAGTTTAGTATATCAATCTGTGGAAAGATTTACACTATTTATGTCGCTTGTCGAAATACAAAGAAGAATAGAAGAATACAAGACGACCGCTTGGCGCAGTGGTAGCACAACTGCTTTCTGCGCAAAGGGTCGTGGGTTCGATCCGCACACAGGAAAAATATATTTGTAATTTGCGTTTGTATTTTTCTGGGGTCTAAATGTTTCTATGTATGTATTAACAAAAGAAAAGTATGTATATGTAATTTATTCCGTTATCTAGTTGCCATAACACAAGCTTCTGCTTAGCTTGGAACTAGATGGTGCTGTGTATAAATGTCCTGAAAATATTTATTTATTTTATACAATAAGTTTTCTGCGTCCAGTGTCTATTATAGAAATAAACCTCGAAGCAAAGACAGGAATGTTGACTTAGTTTTGTATTAAAAACTATTAAATGATACATTACACTTTCACTTGCAAAAAACAAATAAATACTTTTGTAGCTTAATAGCAATCCCCTCATGTCGAGAATATTTTGAAAGTGATAGAGCTCGCTTGCTTTGTCAGTCAAGATGTCGTTGTCAATATGGGATAGAAAAGAAAAACAGTGAGAAGGAAAAAGTGAAACCCAAAGACATATTTGATTATATTATATTATGTGAGGCAAAGTGCTACAATTCGCCCCAATTCAGTTGATATGACTTTACATTCTATAAGGAAACATTTAAAAAGCCTTCTAAAACAGCAATATTATACTTTCTAAACTAAGCATAAATACAAGGAATAACTACCTAAGATTGCACCTAATCACGGAAACATATAAAAAAAAACGTGACCTAATAGCAAAAAAAACTCGACCATCACACCTGAAAGTGACCCTTAAAAACCTTCATAATCTCTAGCTATAAGGTTCAAAATCGATTGCAGTTTTATATAAAAATTGAAAGGAACAGATACGCAGATATACCGGAGGCGATCGGATCTATATCCGAATTAATAATCTGATGCAGTGAGAGAATAATTCGCTACGTATGTTAGGGGAGAAGGAGATGGAAACTTGGATATGGCAATACTATTTCAAATATTAATAATAACTACTAACTAAGCACTTACACTCATAGTAAAAACATCATACTATATAAGAAATGGCAACATTCACTACAGTCGATTTTAGAACAGCAGCGTTCATAGCTCCACCAAATGATGAGTAGTACCTAAGCAAGTGGTGTATTCTTTTTTATCTGTTCTTATCGTTTTAATGTTTTTTTTACGTTCTTAGTGTTATGTTTCTTTCTTTCCTTCGTCATTGAGTTCTTAATTCGTCTGCCTTTTTAAGCCATCCAAAATTCTAGGTTAAAAAACAATCCTTACTCAAATAAATTAACCTACCTTTAAAAGGAAGGAACAATCAACCACATAAATCCGTAACACATTTCTCATATTAAACAGAATCATATTTTAAATATTCCCCTATCCATAGCAAGGTTCTCGTCGTCAGATATTATTAAGTAGATTCAATTTCCCCACGAAGCGGTGCTGGCTCCGATAACATATAGCGAACACACTAATGTGACTTAAATGTGTGTTTGAGATATGTACGGAGCTAATTTTATTATTAATTTCCAGTTGGGGTATAAATTATATTGAAATGTGCGATGTTTCATGTTTCATGTATGTCTGGTTATAGCGTTGATTCAACTTTGACCAGGTAGTTTTAAATGTCCATTTTGTAAGGATTTTAAATTTAATTATAATCAGAAGAAATTCAGTTAAGTTTAGAAGTAATGATTACAGTTGAGCTGGTAAGTTTTACAGTACTTGATAATCTATTAAAACAACGGGTAAATCTTTTAGGAATCATTTTGGCGTATTTAGAAGTTTTTGGCTTACTAGCAATATGCTTGCAATGATCGTGACTTATATGCCTATAAATATTCCCTTGTCATTTTATTTATCTCTCTTTCGCTGTCAAAACTAGTAGCGTAGTGTTTTGCCTCTTAAATGTTATCCATACTAATATTATAAATGCGAAAGTAACTCTGCCTGTCTGTCTGTCTGTTGTCTTTCCATCACGCTAAAACTGCTGAACCGATTAGAACGAAATTTGTTACACATATGGTCTAGAGCCTGAGATAAAACATAAACTACTTTTTATTTGAAAAAAAGGGTTATAAGGGGGGAAAGGGGGTCAAAGTTTATAGGAAAGTCCATGCGGACGGGGTTGCGGGCAACAGCTAGTATATCTATAAATATAGAGTGAAAGAATATGAAGCATTTTGTTTCTGAAACACAAAATGTAAGTCCATCAAGAAATAACAGTATCAAGTAAATTATATCACCATACATAGTCTAACAGCTCGATATCTGCCAATACTAAATCGAATCCTATTAACAGTTCGTTATAAGCTCCTCTGTGTAAGCTCGTAGCAAACTCTCGAATCTCACGTATTTGATCATTTGCTACCCACTGCCTCTCGTCGATACGTATGTCATATGGAATTGTATGGAGCTGTTAAAACTATCCTCATTGTTTACCTGAATGGCTTGTTTTTGCTGCAGAGATGTCAGATGAGCGTTCCAAAAGTTCCTAAACTTTTCTAGAATGCCCGGTTTCAGAGCCTTTGACCATCTTGGCCTTGGTATTCGTCAATAATAGCATTATAATTTACCCAGCATGTAATGTTATTATTAGTTGCGCATGAAACAATGAAATACCGTAGTGTAATTTTAAATAGTATTTCTAACACAGTTGCCTCTTGATGATATTATTTGTTCAAAATGATCTAGTTTCTCGAAGGTACATAATTTTTATCTTAATAAAAATTATGACTTCGAATAAAATAAGTGCAATCAAAAAGTGGTATTATCAGCTCCATAGAGCCTCTATGCACAAATCAAACACAGTGTATCAGTTGCCAATCAACAATTTCAAGATGTTTGCCGTCTCCTCGCATTGTGGACGAGTCATTTGCGGTATTTTCTTGACGGAATGCCCTCTGTATGAAATGTTCCGTCTTGTTCCGATGGAATTCCCGTTCGATGATTGTAAAACATTTCGTTAAGGTATTACGAGGTAGGAATTAGCTCGATGTCTAACGTTAATGCTTGTGAATGTGCTTATGGTCTAATAGTAGTACTACTAGTTCGTCAAAATATTAACTTGATTGATCTAGTCTAAAACTTTAATAGGTAAAAGATTGTATATCTTACTATCTTTACAGGGGGGTAGGTCTCTTTCGCAGGAGACCGACTGGCACTGTAGCCAGCGAAATTACTGGGCTGATGAGTCTTAACATCTGACGACTCAAAGTGGGGAGCGTCGGTGTAGTGCACCCCTGCCCGGAGTTGGGCTTTATAGCAAAGTTCCGGGTAGCACTGCATTGGCTATGGGCTGGCGTTACTCTTACCATCAGGAGTGCGACCAGCTCGTCTCCCCTCTTCATAGTATATAAAAAAAAATATTCAAACACACTATCCTATTAATTTTACTAACGATAAATAAAAAAGTATTCTGTTACTACTGAAATTGGCACGGAAACGCAATACTTTTTTACCAGGCAACGCCGCGGGCAAATCTAATCTCACCTGAGTATATTGAAAGCAATTTCGCCTACATATCGATAGCGTAATTCTGTTCTCAAACTACGAGATGGAATACATACAAATTATCCGTCTTATGGGATTCAGTGTGATAGGGTTACAATGTGTTCGGTACAGGCCGGTCTGAATGACTAATACTATTATTCATAGATATTTTCATGTAACTTGTTTTTTCATATTTTATCGAATTATTTTAGATTGCATTAAGGTTGAATCAGTAGATGACAGTGCTAAGTTAAAATATTATTAGCTTTATAATTTTAAAAGCCTTCAAGATTACGATGGCTTGGTGTAGTGGTGGCACAATTGTATTCTGCGTTAAGAGTCGTGGGTTCTATCGCCACACCGGAAAATACATTTGTAATTAATTGATTGTTGTATTTTTCTGGGGTCTGGGTATTTCTAGGTATTGTTTGTTTTTATTTACAAAATAAAAGTATGTGTATGTAATATATCCGTTATCTAGTAACTGTAACACAAGCTCTGCCTAGCGTGGGACTAGATGGTGCTGCGTATACGTGTACTGAAGTAGTCACAATTAAATAAAAATTATCCATGACAACGGTACCAAATCGCAAAATATTTTTATTGTCACTTGTAACGGGTCATAACTGTCAATTGAACCTGCTATAGTACACATGTACTATATACAACATAAATCAATTTGTCCCACTTCCTTGTACAAACAAAACAATTCCATATATATCACACACTAGATACGATATAAGCAGTATATTACGTTAATGCAATTTAATCTGCGCGCACGCATCACGCCGCGCCTACGCATGCTCTCCGAACACAAATAATAATGCCCTTCGCGTAGGTAAAGCGATACTTATATGTCGGAGAAGGAATATCTGGACGTCAAATAAAATCTATTTAGGTGTATTGAGACACTCAATTGGCAACCGAAAGAAAAAAGACAGCTTTTTAGAAAGACAACTTCCCTAATGCATAATTTGGAAGAGAAGCTGAGAAGACGGTGCGGATGCGTTCAAAGTATTGAATCGTCTACTATTTCCTACGATAGACGAATAAAACCTGGTGCACACATTATTATGGGTTATATAAGAGGGGTTTATTTACCTACTGTGTCGTGTAATGGGGAGTCATCATTAAATTCCATGGCTAGTCATGACAAAGAATTTGAATTTTAAAGGGAAAGGGGAAGGATAAATAATATTGAAATGTGGTTATGGGCTGGCGTTTCTTTTACCATCCGGAGGGCGTCCAGCTCGTCTCACCACTTAATAGAATAAAAACAATATAGGTATCTAGTGCTCTCAATTGCAAACCAGCCTAATGACATGGCTCTGAATTTAATATTATATTTTTACATATAACAATACAAAAATGTGTCAAGATAATTTAGTTTATAGCTGACGCTGCACTGCTCAACGGTTACGTGTGCGATTGTAATGATTATATCTTCTTTGCCAACGTTTATGAATTGAATCACCAAGCTAACATCCATTTGTAATTATAGTGACCATAATATTACAAGGTCTGCTTAGTGTTGGACTTTCACTAGATGGTTGTATGCAAAAAGCATAGAAGATAGAAGTATTCTTTCAAATAGGATAAAATAAGATAACTTTGGCATCCTTCAAAACAAGGAAAAAGAAACTGAACCAGTAAGGGTCCGTACCACCTTTGACGAATTCAGAAGACATGGTTCTAGTACTTCAATGCTTATACATAAAAATCAAAACATATCTTGTGTTTCGCTTAGCTTTCTTTAGGCACAGACTTATAGTCAAGCATGCACATGCTAATGTAATTTAAACAAATGTCGGAGTACGATAATCGAGGCGACCGTGTCTGCTTGCTTTATAGCGGATAGAGCTGGGACTGGTGTCTATCTGATGCTAACTAACAAGTTGCTTCAAGTGTTTGTGTCATATCATTGTTTTGGTTATTACGGGTCTTGGGTTCGGATACCCAGTTCCTAGTACACCTAGTTGTTAGTATATCTAATTCTTAGTATTCTAAGGTCCTATTATTCCTAAATTTAGATGTTAACATCTTAACAAAAGTCATTTACTAACCACCATAGTCTGCTTAAAGTAAACCAATTCATATATTTTTAAGTGTTAAACCCCCTGCTTAAGTACAATAATTGTAATTTGTATCTTTCTGGATATAATATATACAAGCACGGCTTAATGTGAGCTTGGATTTTTAATATTAAAAAGACATTTTATTAGAAGGCTTTCGTAATGTAAATTGCCATATTTGTCTAACATACAGTATTCTATAGTAAAATAATAATTTCAGCCCGTAACGATTTTAGATGAAATATTTTGTAATAATAGCAAATGTCATGGCACAGACACGTTCGCATACTAGGCAAATCTTTTTACCTCCGAAATATAAAAAAAAAACCTAATAACGAAATAAGTCAAGGTTATTCGTTAAGTTTACTATCAATTTAAGAATGACAGAAAGAAACGACTGACTGACTCGACTAAAGATGCCTCTTATAACATTAACACTGGCAGAGCTAAACTCTAATGCCATATAAAGAAAAAAGAATAACAATATTGAGAACACAGACATCTAAGCCGAGTACATACCGTTCCGGTACAATACGAGAAAAAACAAAGCGGGCTACGCCAACTTTCAGTTGTTTTATTCATTTTTTTGTGATAGTGGCGCGACGGAAGATTTGTGGCAAAATATACTTCGTAATTAATGAGGCTCGTGCTTTAGTATGGATGTAGAGATTTTGCGGTCGAAAAATGCTGTGCTTTGTTATTTCAGTTAGTCTCGCTTGTATATTGACGAGAGACTTATTGTATTACTTATTATAGTTATAGTATAGGTATATAGTATGTCTTACAGGTCGTATGTACCTATATATTTTTTATAACATAAGGGGCAAACAAGCAGGCGATTCACGTAATGGAATGTGGTCATTGCTTATCATAAAAATGATTAAAAATACATATTTAGTGACAATGTAGGTATTTTCTTTCGCACCAAAATTACCTAATCTCGATATAGATACGATCGCCTATTTTATAAAAAGATAAAATCTGTTGTTACATGAAAATTTGAAAATATTAGAATAGTTAGAGACAGTAACAGAACGTTGTATAATACTCTTCAAATATCAATATGAGACATAAAAAATAAAACACACACCGTTTTTATTTTTGTAGTCAATCTTCAGAAATAAGCGCTTGAAAGAGCATTAGAAAATGTAGTAGCAAAAACTCGACTGACATTATATTTCGACATTCCAAAGTACTTGTAAGCAAACTTATCATAGCAATGTTAAGAACATGAGTTCAGGAAATAAATATATTTGAAAATATGAAATTGAAACGTAAAATCGTTCCGCAGATGAAGTGGCTAAAATTTGGTCGTAAGCTGAGTGCGCTAATTAGCAGTGATTTCACTAAAATTCACATAGATCATAGAATAATAACAGCTAGAGTCGATATGAACACGCAAAGTGAAGCTATTTCAAAGTAGACAATTTTGTCTACTTACATAGATCGTCGCCGTATCGCATCAAAATTCATATGTATTTGTAGATTTCAATACTTCCAAATTTATAGGATAATTTTTTTAAAGCAGCAACAACATTGATAAGCTTTGTTTGCGTGTCATAGAGTATAAGAACGTGCTTTTAACACTTACAAATACAGTTTTGGCTTCACTCACGGCGGACCGAATAATAAGGGACTATCAGTCTATGCGTTATACGTCTATGACATAGATCATATTGCATTGCAGTTTTGTGAATTTTTAATGAGATCGGATCGTCATCGCGCTCGGTTCGGCCACGCTGAGCTGCAAGAGTTCTTATATTTTGTTTTTGTTATATAATTACGCGTGTTTCGAAACCACTTACCTAAAGGGTTTGCAGCGGAACGTTGTGTGCCGCCAAAAATTTATTTTTAATTTTAGAGTTCGGTTTGCGCGGGACGGGATGGATCTATATATTGGTGTTTGATGTGGATATTGTAGCTATTTTCTGAAGGTACTTCTTTATAGTGGGGAAATCCTCATAGGATACCCATGGACCTCGGGAAAGGACCACGGGTTATGTCGGACTTCTACCAACCAAAACCCCACTGTTCTGGCGCAGCGAGTGGGGATCCCGGGTACCTTCGCAGACTCTTCCGCGAATTTTCTGAAGGTATAGTACGCGTCACGAATCTTTAGCGCTGAAAAAAACCTGCGCAGAAGTCAAAAATAAGGTATCGAGGTAACGGCACGGCGCGCGGGATGCGTGATCGTCGGGTGCGCGAGCGTTGATTGGTTGTCCCAGTCGTGTTGTCTTTCTCGCACCAATACGTCAATTACGAGCGCGATTCTACCGATGCGCAGCTATTCTCGTCCAGGGCTAAACATAAATGATGCGCACTTTACTATCTTCTTATTAGTCTAAAAGTTAATTCCTTCAGACAAAAACCTTGTTGAGAAAAACCATGATGTTTCATATGTGTAACTACAAGATATATTTGGCTTTGAATTGAATAGAAAAGCAGGTACTACTGATCGCAGAAACGTTATTTACATTAATGGTACTATCTAATATGATATTCTGTAGTATAGCATTATAAAGAAGCACTAAGGAGTCCGAATTTTCCTACCCAATATACCTTCCCTCCCTTTTTAGAAGGCCGATAGAACAGAAGCCTGGTAATACAAATTCATCACCTCTTTAGTGATTATCTGATCATCTTTGCTACAATAATCTTAAATTAATTAGAAGAAGATGATGATCTACTCATAATTTATTTAAACTAAATAATGTTACCATTTTTAAAAACATACTGAACCCAGCTTCAAATTTAAATATCTAGTAGGGCTATTTTTATTATTTTAGTGATCCTCATAATGTTTCCGGTCGGCGGCATTTCTGAGCGTTGTTTCAGTTGCGAGCTTACTTGGCCTCCATGCTCTGTTTGCCTTATTTAAACCTTATTATCCTATTGTCTATGACTTGCTAACTCTAGAATTATGGTGTGCTATCTTTATATTTTCTCATGCAGTGAACTATTTTTTTATCAAGTTTTTTAATTCGACACATCGAAATGATGCAAAATGGCATTCTACATTTAAATATTACTAATAATGTCAAAATCATAAGCACAGAACTTTTTTTTTAATAAATTTGAAATTATACTCATCGATATTCAAAAAAAATTCTAAATCTAAATGTTTCAAAATCATAACTACAGATAACACAAGCAGTTTATATCAAATTTGAAATAAGAATCACGTTACACGTATGATACAAACAGTGCTAACTAAGGCCTTGTGAAGCTATGACCGTCGCGTTCGCCGCGTCGAAGAAAAGAATACGTTATTTTTTTTATCAAAATTGAAATTCGAATCATCGACATTCAAAAAGGGCATTCTCAATTTGAATATTTCAACACCATAACGACGATAGCACAAGCCTTTACACACATGAAATTTGAAATTAGAATCGCACAGGATACAAACATTGCTAAGTCTGTGTGAAGCGTTAACGCGGGCCCACCATATAAGAGAACATGTAAGCCGTTTATAAATCAAAATTTAAAATTTGAGATAAAAAACGCATTCTAAATTTGAATATTTCAAAATATAACTCTACAGATAACACACGCAGATACTATTATCGAATTTGAAAATAGAATCACACATGAAAATAATAATATGTAAAACATTTTTTTACCGATTCCATTTAAATCAAATTTGAAATTCGACTCATCGCTATTCAACAAACATTCTAAATTTGAATGTGTCAAAATAATAACTACAGATAACACAAGCAGTTATATCAAATTTGAAATTAGAATCACACATGACACAAACAGTGCTAAGTCTGTATGAAGCGTTAATCGCGGGCCCGCCATGTAAACCATTTTAAATCGAACTTTGAAATTCGAATTTTTGACACGGTTCAAAAAGGCATTCTAAATTTGAATGTGTCAAAATAATAACTACAGATAACACAAGCAGCTAACATCAAATTTGAAATTAGAATCACACATGATACAAACAGTGCTAAGTCTGTATGAAGCGTTAATCGCGGGCCGTGACCGTTGCCACGTCGTGGGAGATTATATCTAAACCGTTTATAAATTAGAGCCTACGTCCATGTGTATGGATTACCGTTTGCTTAATTAGAATTTATACGAATTAAGGGATATTGTTTATTGGTGCAGAAACTTGAACTATATTATTCAGCAGCCTTTTGAGTAATCTTGTTAAGACAAAAATTGTATATTGGAATTGAAAATCTATATCTATACATCTATACATATAATAAAAACGTAACGAGTCGCTGTCTGTACATGGAAGATATATGAGAAAAAAAATTATAGGAGACCTTTATTAACGCAATAGAACCCAAAACAATGATTTTTGAATTTTTTGTCTCTTTGTTTGTGCACGCTAATCTCAGAAATGCCTTATCCTATCTAGATGGGGTTTTCAATGATATAATGTGGTAAGCTTCACTTAACATTTAGTGTTTATTTCTTGTCAATCGGTTGATAAATAAAAAGGTTATGACTTAAAAGAATCACGTTGAACTAGCTGAACGTTTGTTGGCGCGGGTTAGGCATTTTAAAACATGCTGCCCAAAGTCACTTTTCTACGCGGGCGAAGTCGCGGGCACAGCTAGTAATAGTATAAAAACGTTTTGTCCTTGTATCAGAACACAGGAATACCTTCCTTTTTTCTGTTATTCACTTACAAGGTAAATATAAAAAAGTTCCCTCATTTTTTAATAGTCAGTTAAAATATTTCTTGAAATTTTCCTCAATATGATATCTAATAATTTAAACTGCGCAGTTAATAACCGTCCAAGGTACACAATTTTATAACGAAATCCAATCCCATAGTCCTGTAACTGAATGTATTATGAGTTCCGTATATGGGACTTAAATGGATTGCTCGTTGGCTCCATCACTCATACAGACAGCTTGCTATGGATACGATCTTTGTTAATAATATTTTTAGGGCCACTTGAAGTTAGGTGAGGGCCTAGAACTAAGTAACACAAGTTTATTACTAGGTACCTCTCACAAGGGTAGTTTAAGTGTTTTTTTATCAATGTGTAATAAGTGTTATATATGTGTTTGAATTTAAAAGAAATGTTGGTCAAAGGATCTAGACCGTTCAAAAAAGGTTAATGATATTCAATACGTGTGTGCGTAACTATTACGAATTGGCCAATAAAATAAAATATATTTCATTGTGCTATAAACCCAATATGGCTACGTTTAACTTTTACTATTTTGTTACCTTATTATAATTAAGTTAATTTTTTACCTTATTGAATTACTCTATCTGATAACAAAACAGCATGAAAATTGGTGGTGAAATTTTAAAGATTTAAGCGTACAGATGGACAGATAGATGAAAGCTTTTTATACTATGCAATAATATCGCATCCACATTTATCTAGCATTCACACATTTCGCTTCCCGCACCGCACACGCGAGCTAACGACTAGCCGAGGTATCGAACCCCCGACTAATGAATCATCAGTTAAACGTAACTGTTATTTAAGTACAATCACGCAAATTTTGTATCTACAGAGTTCTAGAAGAGTCTATTAATATGTCAAACGGAAATGACGTCTTTACTTTTTAAGATGGCTGCCTTAATTTTTGAAGTGCCACATTTTTACAAAATTAAATAGAAATGATTTCTTTTAAACAATAAAGCCTTCTGTAAGGAATAGGAATTTTAGTAATTCAATTATGTAGAAGACAAAACTAAAGTGTTGAAATTAAAACATATAGTATAAGGTTGAATTGAGAAAACTCCTCCTTTTTTTAAAGTCGGTTAGAAATTAAAAAACTCATCATTTATCATTTTAGTCATTCCCTTGTATTATATTATATATTAGAGTATGCAATGTCTTTGTATGAATGACATTAGATCGCAATCTACATACTGGGAACTAGCCTACTAAAACCCTAATAAATAACGAATACGATAATTATTACGTATAGAACAGAACCTATGTTTAAAAACATTATTACCTTTGAATCCACTAGTTATAGTACGCGTCATTTATGTTTAGCGCTGGACGAGAATAGCTGCGCATCGATAGAATCGCGCTCGTCATTGACGTATTGGTGCGAGAAAGACAACACGACTGGGACAACCAATCAACGCTCGCGCACCCGACGATCACGCGCCCCGCGCGCCGCGCCGCTACCTCGATACCTTATTTTTGACTTCTGCGCAGGT
>DWAJ01004965.1:0-12139 GCA_018238005.1 Eurema mandarina | reverse complement strand
GAAATTGAGTGATGTCAAAGACAATTTTGTTTACAGTAAAGTACTCTGAATCAATAACACATTGTAGCTATACTAATGTTCTGGGTCCAAATTAAAACTAAAGTCAAGTTCAAGCAATATATTACGAATAGCGATACACAATAGTCGGCGGGCAAGCGGACGTGCGTCTGCCGTCCGAATATTGCGTTAATTTCGAACAAATTTGATTACCATAAAAACGATTCTAGTGACTTAAAAGATAGACATATGCTGTCGCGGACTTTTTTTTAGATCTTTTAAAGAGGAATAATTCTTTCATACATATTTTTTTTGTATCTTGAACTGTTTTCGCAGCGCACGCACCGGAAGCCGTCAAGTATGAATAATTTCTCCCGTTTTTTCCACATTTTCCATTATATCTTCGCTCCTACTGGTCCGTGACAAAAGAGAAATTTTAACAAATGGTCCATCGTGTCTAAATTGTTAAGAACCACTGTGTTAAAGGGTTAAGGTTTTTTTTGTAGATAGGTAAATTTAAAAAATGTAAAAAAAAAATGTAGAGCCCAAGACTCAGGAGACTGATAATTGAATATTTCCATTAAAAATGTATGCTGTGACATAATAATTATATTAAATTATTATCCTAGCATCTCTACTCGACCTTGAGACCTATATACAAATCAGTAATCAAAATATCAATTAGATAAACAAAATGATAATCAACTTTTATCGATTTTAATAGCATTCTCTTGTGCGGTCCCAAAGAAAATGAAGTGTTTAGTTATTTTAAGTATTTTAGGGCTTTTTGCTATACATGGTAAGTCTTCTGTCTATCTAACCCTAGTTCTAGAAAACACAGAAATCAAAATCCACAGAAATTGCTACGCGGTGTCTTTATACAGTCCTCGTCTAACACAAATTACATAGCAGTATTAATTTTTGAATACCAAGCTAGTGATACAAATAACTGAATGATCCAAAAAGAAAGGAGAAGATATAAAAGATTCTGATTTTAAAGGCTGAATTCTATAATTTATATCCCGTTTTATACGTTATTATATTTTAAATAAGGAGGCTCTGTTATGCCATTGCCGCAATGATAGAAATTAAAACGCATCGTGACAATTCTGAACCACGTTAAATGAAGCTTAAATGAATCTATTAAAGCTAATAATTGTTAAACGTCAACAAAAGGCTCTGATATAACTAGCAAATGTTTCTTTGACATAGTTAGGTACTTCATTTTTCTTTTGCTGTTGTGATCTTACAATAAAGAGTTACTATTATTACTATAGCTCAAGCATCAAGCAGAATAGCCGGTGGTACAGTATCTGACATAGCAAGGTTTCCCTTCTCCACTGCCCTACTCCGTTCACAAGGTGGGACCTTCCGACAAGTATGCGGTGGAACCATCATCAGTCAAAATGCTATACTCTCTGCTGCGTCTTGTTTCTTTGATGGAACCACGTATGTAGATTATTTTACTTTAATTTAGTAATTTAAGTTTTTTTTTAATTTATTATCTGCCAAGAGAGAATTTGACCAAGTTTATGCTGATAATTTTGATGCCCAGAACAAACTCAACTCTGTAAAACTAAAATGAAATGAGCGTACAAATTCCTTGCAATTTTTTTCTCCACAGCGTTCATGACCCATTTTCATGGAGAGCGAGAGTCGGTTCATCCTACGCTAACAGCCAGGGTCTAGTCTACATAGTCAGGCAAATCACAACGCATCCTGACTTCGATGTCACAACCAGGGAACATGATGTGGCAGTATTGAGAACTACACTTAACATGATCTTTGGTAGTACAGTGCAAGCTGCCTATTTAGCTGGTGGAGCTTATTATGTCAGTTCTGGAGAAAGCGTCACTGCTATTGGATGGGGAAAGACTTCCGTAAGTATAGACTTTTGGCATTAGGTACTAAATTATGTTCGACAACATCAGTATTAGGCTAGCAACTAGCTAGCTAATAAAAGATATTAGGCTAGCAACGAGAAGCTTCTAAAATTTGTACGTTACATCAATAATTATTGTTATTAGGTCAAAACTTTAAGTAACGATATTAGATGTCTTTCATCAAGTTAGGCTTCTTAATTATTCATCAACTCTTTTGATGACTTACCTAACACACACTAATTATTTTCCACATAACCCTACCGTTTTATAAATACGTTGCGACCCTTTTCCAGGCCAATAGCGATTTATCACCGGAGCTTAGGCACGTGGCTATCTGGGTGGCTGCTCCAACGACGTGTGCAGACCGCTACAGAACTCTTAATGTTACGGTCACTGATAACATGATGTGCGCCGGCTGGCTTGATGTCGGGATCCGAGGACAGTGTGAGGTAATGCCTAATTGTAGACATTGTTGAACGGTTTTTGAGTAATAACTTCAAAGAGTGTCTGCTGTTCTTTATAAAGGGAGTTCGAACCATTCCAACGTTCAAAATCAAAGTCAAATATGTCTTTAATTTCGACTAATCTATATGTATGTTTCTTAGTTGGTTAAGACTTTTTAAATGTCATCAACATTTCGAGAAGTTCTAAAGAGAAAAACAGGCAAAGATTATTACTCTTTCGTGGTATAAAATGGTACAAACTACAAATAGATTAAAATACTTTAAAAGGGCTTTCCGACTTCAATATATTCTTTAAAACTCTTAATACTTTTTCAATCCATATGCTCTTAGGACTATTTTTCGTTCTTAATTCTTATTATGTAGTAAAATAGATTTCTGCTGTAATTGAAATAGTAGTTGATGTCATAATAAATTTTGAGTTCATACAAAACAATAAGAGAAAAGTTTTGATATCCAAAAGTAAGATAGGGTACATGGTCATTTATATCTCAGAGCTAACTAGATAGTAATAACGACTTCCATTTCAGGGTGACACCGGTAGCCCACTCCTCCACGGTAATATCGTGGTGGGCATATTCTCATGGACTGAGACATGTGTGTCAGGACGATACCCCGGAATAAACACCAGGGTGGCACCCTACGTTCGTTGGATAGAATCTACTGCTGTTGCTCCGGTTTCTACGTAATCCTTACAATAAAGTATATTTACATTCTATGTGTTTCTCTTTCTATTGCTAATTAATTATGCTAATTAATTTCTAGCGATTAGCCCCGGCTTAATTATACTTATACTTATGAACGTTCCTGTTAAATCACTCTGTCTATTAAAAAACCGCATCAAAATCCGTTGCGAAGATTTAAAGATTTAACTATAAATAGGGACAGACAGAAGAAAACGACTTTGTTTTATACTATGTTATGATACGCTCGGTGTCATTACTGGTAAAACTCTATGTACGGTAGTACTCTCTTAATCGAAATATTAGTAAATACTTTTCTTAAGTAAACAGGGAACTTGATCAATAAAGATTATAAAGTTTTAATATTCAAACAATATGCGATACCTATATAATTTTATTTAATGTAATATATTGTATAAATAGGTAAGTAGATTTACCTTATATCCGATAATTCCATGCCTTATCGAAATCGACGAAAACTGACCGATAATATAATCTTGATTAAATATGTATGCGTTTCAAGGTACACATCTGTGCCCTACATAAATATTTTGTTTCCATATTACAATAAAAATATGATTATACCACCTTATAATATGTACAACTCTGGCTAGATGACATTAATAACATGACGCTTCTTTTCTTTCAAAGGATTCTATGCCAGCCAATTTGGATTGATAGTTTAAGTCTACCTAAGAAATACAATAAAATTTAAATTAAAATTAAATTTAATACAATAAAATTTAAATTAAAATTAAATTTAATACAATAAAATTTAAATTAAAATTAAATTTAATACAATAAAATTAAAATTAAAATTAAATTTAATACAATAAAATTAAAATTAAAATTAAATTTAAATTGTGTCACATTGATAGCGAACGATGCTATTAATATAGTAATTAACGCTATGCGCATACGATGCTATTAATATAGAACATACGTATGTTCTATTTTTATATCATCCTGACTTAATGACCCATTAAGAATCAATTTTCTTTAATATCAGACGATTCTGCACTGAAACAAGATACTTATCATCATATATCAATAGTTGTATTACTTTAAATTTTCTCGATCGCGCTATTTTATAAAAACTTTTCCTGAAATTATCTCTAAGTAAGCAATGTTTATTCAAATAAGTGTGATATCGAAACTTGCCCGTTCAGTTTTAATAAAATTTAAGTCATGTTCACTCGTCTTTTGATTCTTTTAATTTTACAACTCGACGTTTTGTGTATAAAAGTGAACTATTTTGTAAAAGATCCTGACTTCAAAAGTACGTTTGTAACAATTAATTGGTGTTATAATCTTAAAACCATAAAAATTCTATGAATTTGGGTATTGTTTATAGATTGAATTCATTCATATACTGCAATAGTAGTACATTTACAATTACTAGAGTATTCTGTTATTAATTTTATGGTGATTAATTTCTGTTCCGCACTTTGCAATTAATTCATTGATATCGGAGCGAAATTCAATGAATTTCTTTTAGGAATTCAACACGATAAATAACAAATGTCTTCATGATCTTTTAATGTTATTAAACGAAATGGATCACTAGTTTAATTCAATTAATCATTGGAGATTAAAGTTTTATCAAGCAAGTAACATTCGCAATTAAGTGCACCGCACACATGATGTAGGGCTTTATCGAGGGGGGTAGAAAGGAATATTGACAATTTATTTAATCTTTTTTCAAAACGATTAATTTCTTTACTTTATGTGAATAAATGTTTTTTGTAATTACTTATAGCTCAACAAAAAGAAGAACTATCACCCCTACTTATATCCTGTGGATTAAGTGATATTGTCATAATATCAGCGCCAATTATCAGTAATGATACTAAATATTACCTCACCTCACCGAGCGGCGATACTTTAAAACTTGACATAGCTCCTAACTATTGCCACAACCCAACTATAAACGAATCTAGCCTTTTAGTAAAATTCTTCAAAGATATCAAAGTAGTAACGCCAGTTAACAATTATAGAATATTCAATGTTATTAGTGGAATAAATGCTATTGAAGAGAACGATGTTTTTCGCGAAGAAGAAGAGAGTTTGGAAGGAAATGAGTATATGATTGGACCCTTGGAGGAGGGGGATCACGGTAATTGGGTGTTGAGTGCATTTAACCGGAAACAAGATGGCGAATGGATTGAAGTGTTTCAAGTGATTTCTATTGAAATAATAGGTAGCTATTGACATGTTCATCTTTATAAACTACTAGCTGTTGCCCGCGACTCCGTCCGCGTGGACTTTCATATAAACTTTGACCCCCCTTCCCTTCTTATAACCCATTTTCCAGTTAAAAAGTAGCCTAGGTTTTATCTCAGGCTCTAGACCATCTGTGTACCAAATTTCATTATAATCGGTTCAGCGGTTCGGCCGTGAAAGCGTAAAATTAAAGTTTCAACCCCTCGCGCAACCTTTTGGGGGTTGATTTAAAAAAAAGGAGCCTATGTCCAGGCTCTAGTTCATCTGTGTACCAAATTTCGTTCTAATCGGTTCAGTAGTTTTAGCGTGATGGAAAGACAGACAGACAGACAGACAGACAGATTTACTTTCACATTTATAATATTAGTATGGATTGTACACAAAACGAAAAGTACGTACATTTCCATCTTTTCGCTAAAGGGCAATATTTTTCTATAAAAGTTTAGAAATTTTAGATCTACCGAACTTTGTAAGTTCAATTTTGATATTTTAAGAACTGTTTATAATTAGTACGCCATTGTATTTGCAAATCGTTATAACACTTAAAAAAGTTATAATAAAGTGGAACGATGTAGCATCTATATTCTATATTCAAGGTGGCGACTAGCGACTATTCCTTCGCCGCCTGTCTGGGTAGACTACCATAATTAAAGAGGTCTTGCACTGTGTAATCTGTGTCTGGAAATACTAAGTTCGATAGAAATCTAGAATGTTCCAATGAAATCCTACAATTTAAAAGCTCGCGTATTACAATAAATTGATACGTCTCCGTTCTTTGTGCTGCGAGCTCTCGAGAATATTTCATTTAAAACATAGGTATAACCGGTGTGTAGCTATTTGTACCTATCAGGATATTATAACTGTTTTCAAACATGCATTTCATAGTTACTTGTTTCGAGAACTTTAAGGTTAATATTCCGTGTTTTAGTTTATTCATTAAGTACCTACTTCCATTATATTAGCAGTAGTTGAAGTAGTATGTATATGCTTTTAAAACGGTGTAAATAACTGTTACTGTGTGAGTAAAAGTGGCTAATGCGTTAAAAGTGGTGGCTACTTCCGACTCAACAGTTGCCCAAGATACCTGAATGGTATCTCTTCTCATTGTGCGTGACTCGCCGGTGCGTCCGACGGTTTCTTGTGTGCTGACGACTGCCGCCATCCCCTCTCGGACCCCGAGGTGGGTGTACTCCTGCTGCGTAACATAACCTTATATACCCGCTTACCCTTTATAAGACACGTAGCCGTGGTATATAGAGTCAACGGTCGATCTGCCTTTGATAAAAACAAAACAGGACAAACAAAAAAAACTGAAAATAGGAGTAATGTTTGAAACGCACACCCACAATGATTATTTCGTCTATCATTATTACAATACACCTATTATTTGGTACGTAGAGTTCGTCGAACTCGCCGTCTGATAAGGGCCGAGGTGAGGACGGTTATCAGGTGACGCAATGCAGACCCAAAAATATTCGGCAAAGCCCTACCGTTTCGAGAGCCAGGCGATCAATACTAGCCGTGAATAGAATGCCGGTGTCTCCCGTATCCACAGGATACAGGATATTGAAAAGGACATAGCAACCGATTAAACTACCGTTTAGTTACTTTTCATAGAGCAAACAGATCGTAAAATAAAGTGTTCTGCGCGTTTTTCCATCGGAATAACTAAAATGTTGAATAAAATGACGGTTTTTTAAACTTTAAATTGGTTTTGCGTTGTAACTGTTTATATTCGTAGAACAATGACGTTCTTAGAGTTCTTTTATCTAACAGCATGTTATGTTATATAATCTAAACTTTGATTATTTTCCTACATCATTCGAAGTAGTTTACAGCTATGAGCGTTACCTTTGCAGTACAAGATTGGGCTTTACGATACGGATTCCGAGCTCCAGACAAATTGGCGTCTGCATAAGCTATGTACGTGCGGACGCTTGCGCTGGGTGTATTCGTACGCTCCATTATTGATAAGGGAACGTAAATAGAAATATTAATTATTTATTACACTGCAGCGCGGTACTGCAACGCCAGCTGCTTAGATAAAACGTTTTATATGTATATATTATGTATTACGTTATCGAAATTCCTGGTCATTCTTATTTTGCTACGTTTTAAAGTTATTGTTCAATTACTATTAACAGATAATAGATTGCGGTGTTGCAATTGTACTGTGCGTAATGATAGACAATATTAAAAAATATGACGAGCTTATCGTTCCGAAACGATGAGCAAGACTGATCTGAAGCTACCTGCCAGCTACTGCGGTAGCGGTAACGAACATATTTCATTGTTAAAATGTTAAACGAATCACAATAAACAACATTCACGCGAAACATTTTATTGCTATTTTTTGCTTTCGGAATTCAGTTGATTGTAATTATTTTTATAGCTTTCATCGCACAAGTTATAAATTACTGTTGTTTTAATTAATTGTATCATTGATTTATTTGATGCGATGTTTAAACGTATTTAAAGTTGTGATTTGTCAACAGCAAAATAGTACTTTAGTAATTAGATATAGTAGATACATGTATGGGGTATTCTAAGAAGTGAATCAACAAAATCGTATGACAAAGTTAGCAATCTCAATCAAGAGTTTTGACTCAAACGATGCTCGCTGTCCATTTACCGTCCCATTCCGATTCCCGTCTAGCCAATTGAGCAAACATTTCATTTCGTTCACCCGTCGCGCCGTTTGTTCTAGCTATTCTAGCGCCTAGCAGCAATCGCATGTATTTTCTAATTATTACAATCACTTTTGTGAATCACACACGTTACGTAACAGCTGTCAATATAATTAAACGAGCTTCGTTTATCATATTTGTTAATGAAAAATGTATTTCTAATTTGCAACATTATTTGCAGCTAAAAAATTCAATATAGGAGTCTAAACATTTGGAACGTGACTAGAATGTTATTTTAAATGCTCTTTCTGCAATTATATTTTCAATATATATTTGTGTAACTAAGTTTACATTGTACTGCGATGTTCTTTCATAGTTGATATACTTGAAAACAAATGTATACAAGTATAAAGCAGCAGTTTATACCAGAATTACTATATTAGAGTAACAAGGTAATGCCGACGTACCTAATATTTGTCTAGGATCATTCATGCAAGACGAATTCAATAGGGATGACACGAAACAGTTATCCGAGCATGCCTATACATGGTTGCAATAATCAACACCTTATCACAGATCATTTCGGCCAAGGTTATTTTTTACGTAAACAGTCTGTTTACAACGTTGCACCGCAAGCAAGAAGCTGGTTTTTGTTCGTGCTAAATATTTAGTGGAGTTTATTATTACGTGCCATTACGTCGTTATAGTACCAGGGTGATAAAGTGTGGTTGAGGTGCGTGTTGGGTCACCGGCTAACTAAACCATATAACTAAATAAAAATAACTAAAAGGGTATAAATGGGGAACACATATATGTATAACAAACATTCGACAGATGCTGGACAAGGTTACACATAATATTGAATTCGTTTGATTGTTTAGGCCGTGGATGGAGCCGAAGGTCAATCTCATTAAAATAATTTTAGGGCAACAGAGCGATTCTAATTCACGAGCCATTACATTTAAATTATATGAAGTATTTCGAGAGTAATAAAATATAAGCACGGTTCGATGTACGCGTGTCCCATATTCAAACGATCTAGAATCAGATTCTCGTTGGCCCCTTCGTTTGACCCTTGTTTTAAAATCGGGCCGAGCAGAGTGAGCGTCTCGATAGTTTCGCGACTGTCCAGCATCCATCGACGTCGACCAATTGACACTTGACCCCAGCGACGTTTTTGTCGCAACCTTGGACTCGCAAGTACTGGGGACCTTACGCGCTATACCTGTCGTCACCAACTATGTTCCTATTCATACAATTTGGAAGCAAAGCCAGTTGATGCGGGTCAAAGGTAAATAAGATTAGTCTCGGCAATTAGGTTAGCGGCATGTAGATTTGCAATATTGCAAAATATTATCATTGCCTTACCTTGAGACTGCTGTTGAGCAATGTAGGGTGCCAAGAGTCTCGTTCGTTTCTTCTCATATCCCTTCTGTGTGATGTCACCTGCAAACAACAGAAACGAGCATTGAACGAGGATAAAAGCGAATACCACGAGTATAATTGTGCACAAAAATATTCATCGCATTTCACAATACAAACTTTTTCGTAACAGTTAATACACAAATGTTACATCTGACATACTTGAAATAAACTCAAACTCAACTAAAATAATCTCATTTATTTTTGATATATGATTTATTTTTTTAAATGACACAGAAAAGACAAGCCCAATTCGTCCTGGTTTAAGTTCCTTGGAAATTAAATATCCCAAAAGGACCTAAATGATAAGCAGTAGATCTAAAATAGAACGAATTAGAACGCGTCCCGGAGTACGATATTCTAATAGAAACCTAGAGTTTAAAAACCTTCGTGCTTAAGTGATCACTTACCATCAGTGGGCACTTATACTAGTTTTTCCCGCTATAGCGTACAAAATAGTAATCTATACACTCACTGTATGTATTGTACACTCTCATAATAATATAATTCAAAGACACGGATAAAAACACTTAACCGACCTTGTTTTTAATTATAGTAACAAAAAGGCAACAAAATAATTACGAAGTATAGACGGAATTTTGAGTCGTATTCACACTAATAATTTGTATACTATACTTTACTAAGAATCTACTTGACGTACTGCTGTATCGCGAACTGCAACCTAATTGCTTGTGTTGGACATTGAATTACTCATTAGAGGAAATCTATAAGTAAATGTATACTGGTGGCGGTATTGAGAGCGGGCTATCACACGAACTAATTAATTAAGAGAAAACAAATTCATTGCAAATGTTCTAACGTCATTATTATTTTTATTATAATAACAACACGACTATGCAAAACAAACAAAGCTATTGTTATAATTGTTACACACTCCCACTTCTCAAGAACTGTGTTCAAGTGAATATAAATATTTTGATACTTACAATTTCCCTACAGTTTAATAAATAATGATTGAAAATAACTAATTAAAATATTCTTATACATTTATGTAATTAAGGCAGTATCTAAACATTTCATGGATAGTTAATAGATATTTACTATATTTTAATAACTGTTTTATATAGTAATATGTAGTAACAAATATGAAGTACGTATCTTATAGACTTATGTTTTATCTGAACTCATTTATATTACAATTTAATAGCAATCAAAACACTTGAAATTTACGTTAAGGAAGATAGTCCTTTCACAATGTTACATGCTTGCAAAAATACCGGCTTTGACGATCGTAGGATACTTAAGGTCACCCTTGAAAATTAGCAACGGTAAGCTGAATACGAGAAAAATGGATATTAATCAAGGTATATTGATGTAGTATAAAGATATCTGAGTATTTTAGATTTATAACAGATAACAGATTATATTTGAGTTTTATTGCAATTTAAAATGGATATATGAATTATAGGGCCCTGTTGTTCGCTGGCGTTCCCGTTACTTTAACATAATGTACACAAATAAATAATAACGTCTTTCCTCTCTATAATATATTATATATTATGAATAAATGTATATATACATGACGGTTGCTAATTAGATATATCTAATTACGGGACGGTTGCTTATTAAATATATCTAATTAGCAACCGTCCTTTATCCGATACTTCCTTTATCCTATACATCCTTGTTGTCACGGACATTTTCCTTTTCAATATTTTTAAGGTCGTGACGCACTTAGGCTCAGCTTTACCTCCCATCATACATACTAAAATAAAATATTGGTGGTCAAACTCAATTTGTTGTATGTTGAATGTTGATACTGTAATACTACGCCGAAGGTACTAATGTAATCGTGCTGTGATGCATCATGCAAGGCACATATCCCTAGTGTCAATATAACAACCCACGGAGAATACACAGGCCTATCAATGTTATGAGCAATCGATTTTAAACCCAATCACAATAGACTTACGCTGCTTTTTTGTATAAGGTAGTTACCGTTTATTTTCTCGTAAGTAGTGACAAACTATTTTTGTATGCATTAATAACGTGATTTGTTAATAACATAATGTTATAACAATCGTTTAGGAATGCGCAAAATATTATTAGATATATACAGTTTTAGAAGGGTGTAGGACTGTAGACTTGTGCTTACATTGTAGAAGACAGTTTTAATTTTAAATTTAGCCTTTATCTTACATAAATTTGATGGTTGTTTTTAAAATCACGGCTTGTATTATAAATGCAATACTATAAATATACAGTTACTCTATAATTATATAACAGCGAGATTACTGGGCTATTGAGTCCAGCTTATGACTCAAAGTGGGGAGCGTCGATGTAGTGCACCCCTGCCCGGAGCAAAGTTCTGGGTAGCAATACATTGGTTATGGGCTGGCGTTTCTCTTACCATCAGGAGGACGTCCAGCTCGTCTCACCACTTCGTAGAATAAAATAAAAATAAAAAAATCTCTGTTATGCTTTCAAGCCTGAACGACAGTAAATAATAGTGTCAAAACTTTGATTTTTGACTTCTAACTAACTAAGTAACGGGATTATATAATTACATATTATAAAACAAAGTAGCTTTCTTCTGTACGGACAAAAGAAGGGACAGTCTTATATTATGCTCAAATCTTTCAAATTACGCAACCCATTTTTATGCGATTTTCATTAATAGATAGAGTGATTTAAGATATTTATTTAGGTATAAACCTTATAACCGTATAATACATGCGTAATATATGCGTGCGAAGCCGGGGCTTGTCGCTAGTTTTGAAAAAAATTTAACAGTGGTGATTTAGATAAAAATTAATCACAGAGGTATAGGTCGCGTCACGAATGTTTAGCGCTGGACGAGAATATGGCACGCTGGATAGCTG
>DWAJ01004964.1:0-12139 GCA_018238005.1 Eurema mandarina | reverse complement strand
ATATGTTTATGTTGTAGTCTTTAAGAGATTTTAGTAGTGTGCGCTAATTACAATGCAAGTTTCAAATATTTGAAACCCTAAACCGCCAACCGTAGCTGTAGGCACTTCGTACTTCCCTTCGCATCTTAACTCGATAAAGCCAGTGTCTAAGTCAGGTGAAGACGACGTTCAAACGCCTTGAATGTAAAATACAGTGTTCAAGGCAAGCACTAAATGCTTAACATTTACTCAGAGTAACACGTATACCAAAACTTAAAATTTGTTAACTTATAATTATTTTTTTTCTTAATTGGACTAATTTAATTTAAACAATAATAATAATAAATTTCAGGACATTTATACACAGCGCCATCTAGTACCATTTTTTTTAGGGAGGAAATCCTCATAGGATACCAATGGACCTCGGGGAAGGGCCACGGGTTATGTCGGACTTCTACCGACCAAAACCCCACTGTTTGCAATCGTTCTGCCGCAGTGAGTGGGGATCACGGGCAGCGCCATGTAGTAACAAGCTAAGCAGAAGCTTGTGTTATGGCAACTAGATAACGGAATAAATTACATATACATACTTTTCTTTTATAAATACATACATACAATACATAGCATATATATAAACAATTTTATAAATAATAAGATCGTTAGTAAACGCTGTTACACAACACGACCGAGTTAATTGGGCGAATGTCATACGAGAGACATTTGCCTGCCCATTAAGGATAAGTTTACTATAGAACGATTAAAGCAGTCAAGGAAATACAGACAGTGACGTTAGGAACCAAGCGTTAGGTACGCTTTGTCACAGATTTTTCTGATCAAAACCCCTCCCTTTCCCTAAATTATACGGTAATTATTCTTTACACAATAACGACTCAAACGTTGGTTTAGACTAGACGTCATATATGACATTCGTCTAATTGGCTTGGATAGGCAGTCAACCCTATTTTAAGCAATGAAACATTTCACAAGATGATATTTTTATTTATTAAAAAATATAAATTGTTGCTATCTTTAAAGGGAATAAAGTTAAGATATAGTGTCTTGCACGGATATAACATGTTACATACAAAGGAGCTTCAGGAATTGAGTTAAGAGGAATACGTTTCCATTGTATTTTGATAAAAAATACACAAAAACACAAATATGATCCTTAACAAAACAATGTATAAATAAAAAGTTAAGACGGACAACAAAGTATACATTTGATAGGACAGTATAATATTTTAAAATATTTAAAGGTAAATTTATTATTGTACTAGATGTTCCCCGCAGTTTTACCCGTGTAGTTCCTGTTCCCGGGCAAGTCCCGGGATATAAAAACCGGATCTAATCTACCTGCATGGCGAATTTCAGCTACACCCATTCAGTACTTTTTTAGCGAAAAAGTAACAATTTGGGCTTTTTGTGCAACTAAAAAACTAAAATGTACTTTCGGGACCAATTCAATGAAAACAAGCTTTCTCTTTATAAATAAAATTACGTATACTCATCAATAAAATAACTCCACGAAAAAAGTTAATTCGACTTTAATTACATTGCTAAAAAAATGTGCAGTGTATTCGATAAAATAACGTTAAAAAATCGTATCGTATGGGTACAGATATTGGAAACAGTTCGCTCTCTACGCACCACGTTATTAGATCATAGGTGGCGTTATACCGCAAAGAGGCCATGTTTTATGTATGCGGCGTCCATCCGACAATAACGAGAGGCCGATATTAGCTTTTTCTCACAAATATCTTGTTTCGCCGTTATGGAGGCTTACGTCTCAATGGGATATGAGAGGCGTCGGAAATATTGATATGTTGGACTGATTTTTCAAGTTGTTAACATGGACACATCGTATGGGAGTCGAAAAGTTTGTATGACCCGTGCTAAAGGTTGTGGCAGTATTTTAAATTAGTTCTGTATACGTATCTTTGTCTGTTTGCGTGTGTGCGAGCATGTGTGTGTAGGTATAATATGTGTGACTATGTGGGTATGTGTAAATAAAATCCATACTAATATTATAAATGCGAAAGTAACTCTGTCTGTCTGTCTGTTACGCTTTCACGCCAAAACTACTAAATCGATTGTAATGAAATTTGGTCCACATATGGTCTAGAGCCTGAGAAAAAACATAGGCTACTACTCATAGAAAGGGGTCAAAGTTTATATGTAAGTCCACGCTGATGGAGTCATAGGCAACAGTCATTTTATAAATGGTAAAAACGCCCATTGAATATTATTAATTTAAAATAATTTTATTCACTAAACTAATCCCAAAATCGGTATTAATTCTTAGTTACCTTCTAAGTAGAGTAAGGTCAAATTTTCCTTGGTCATTAATATCTGACTAGCTTCATCAATCCCTTTGGGATTCGATAACGTATCTGTTATATCTAGAGGATTTCGTATTTCTTAAATTTACCTTTGTTATAATATTTTGTTATTTATTATTTACGTATAAAATTATGATTGACTATCTTTCAATTAGAACTTCAACTGTTGGAACTGTTACAAGGTGTTATTTTATTTTATCCCGAAGAATCTCGGATTAAACCAATGCAATACGGTAAACCAAAATACAATGGGATTTTTGCATAGATATGTAAATAATAATATTTCGATAAGTTTTCATCTCGACCATAGTCGTTTTCCTGAGACTTATATTATATATAATCAGGAAATCTTCATGGGCTACTATTAACATTGTCTGATTATAAAAAGTTATTTTTAAGTAGAATGTCCCACTGATTAAATTTCTAAAATCACCAAATGAATCTACTGCATTACCACCACAACACTTTTTTAGATCGTATCTCAAAGTTCCAATCATATCGCAACAGTGTTTCAAAACAGAATTCTTTCAACCGCTCTAAATATATCGCCCTCCCCCTAAAACTGTCCTGAATACAGAATCGTAGTGACACAAGATATTTTTGGATCGAAATATCTTGGACTCGGGCCAAAGATCAGACGAAAATAAGCGGCGCTCATAAAAAACCACAATTAGCTACTAAGTTAGTTAAATTGCGTCCTATGTAAGGATTTAGAGTTTGCGAAATGCGAATTTTGGCAACGACTAAGAAAGTTCATTTAGATATTCGAAAATCTATTTTGGAGCTAGAATTTTACTTCTTAGGTGAAAATGCTGAGTATTACCAGATTATATTTTTATTATATATTTTATTAATGCTACGGTTGGCAATCAGGAGGATCGCTTGATGGTCAAAATTTTTATGCTCAAAAGTAATCGCAGAACTACATGATAAATACGAAGGGTCGGGGGTCTTTGGCGCACTTTATTTAACGTTGGTTCTTGTGTGGTACCACTCCAGTACAAGCCGGTCTCATTTACTCTTACGACATGGGTATATATATACACAGCCGCGGGGCCGGCTACTATATTAAGTGACATTACTTTCAAACAACGATACCACACACATAAATTTTCAAACCAAAAATAATTTCACATTAATGCTTAAAGCTGTTTTAAAAGTCTAACCCTAAACGGGGAGTATATCAAGCCGAGCGGCAACCGCATTTCTTTTTGCGCAGTCGGTATTAAACTGCGCGGTTTTATTCTAAAGGTTCAGTTTCAAGTGAATAGTGGTTTCAGCCAGAATTGAATTCAGATCCGGATTGAATCCTTAATTCTGTAACTTGCAACAAAACCGATTTGTATCGATTCCTACCCGTTACGCTGAACCGAATATTTTTAGCTTTTAATAAATTTTCTATTGTCGGTTTATTCCGTAAGGGATGGATGCTTCAATTTTAGCGTAAATAATAAGAAAGTATTTGGGGCAGCATATCGTCCAGAAGACGTCTTATAGCTGGTTCGAAACAAAGAGTGAAAAAACAAAGTATGTAAAATATGTCTAGCATGATAAGTAAAGTTAAAATGGGCTAATTCAATACAGTAGCTGTAAGAGGACAAATGTTGGACAAATTTTGGATATGTGTGACACAAAGACGGCTCGCGAATATTTCGTGAAAATTAAATTATTCAGATATCAAAATGTAATAAACGAAGTTTTCTAGAAAACAATTACAGCATGTCTGATTCTTTATTCCATGAATCCACATTTCTATATTAATATACGATAAGAACAATAATTTTCCAAGAAAAACTAGCAAAACGAATTAATTCCAATTAAAACTTTGACACCAATTTTGTTTAAAACAGTCTAGCACACACACATTCGCACTAACTACTACTAATATAACTTGCAAATAGACGATCTAGCAAAAACATAAACAAAACATCTCAAAAGCACATTAATTGTACCCTTTCATCTACCAGAAAACATTGTTCTAACGAGCAGGTGTTATCCGTAACTCGACCTAGGTCGTTAGCATCGTGAATGGCTACAAATTTGTCACCAGCTATTTATATACTGCAGCACCGTCTTGTTTATTATTAGGCTATCAAAATAATAGGTCTATCTAACTCTGTTCCTTTTTAAATGAAGGTAAAATGGCATGAGGACTGAGTGTATCAATAGGGTACAATATTATTGCATATACTTGATTAAATTGCAGTTTGTTAGCTAGTACTTGGTAGCTGTAAAACCATACAACTATCTGTACTAACGTATCAATCTGAAGATTTCGTTTATTTGAACGAACTTATCAGTCGTGCTATTAACGTAAGGTATATAATGACTTCACAAGCGAACCACGAACTTAGAACACTTTTAGAGGTACAGCTCCAAAAACTAATGATATGTGGTATTATAATAAGTAAGGTAGATGTTAAGGTGAGATCATTATCTCACCTTTCCTTAAGCACATGGGTAAAGATCCATATTAAAGCTGATATGTGCTTATATCCACAACCCTGTAGCAGGAATAGCGTGATCTGAGCCATAGGAAATATAAAACTTAACTCTTGCTTTCAACCACGTTTAAAATTCACCTCCCTTATTACATAGTAATTTTGTGTTTATATGTGTCCAAAACAATAGGTGCAAAGACGTTTCACAATTTGTGATAGTTCTCCAATACTATACTGGAATCAATAGAAATGTAAATAACAGTTAGATTTCTATGCTGTCATCAATAAAATTTACAATGAATTTATATTAAAAAATGTATAAAAAAAAGAAAATAATAGCGTTATAATAATTCAACTTCAATCCAAAAGCCTAATATTAAAGTCTACTTACATGAGGCATGATATTATTAGAGTGAGTGTTGCTAGTTTAAATCAAAGTGTGGTTGCGATTCAACGTCAATTTCACAACAGGTGTGAGAATAATTAGAAGAGCTAGGTCGTTAGCCCCGGCCTAATGGCATTCATCTTCGCTGAAAAGATAATCTGCTGTGAAAGATACATCTCTTTCACAGTATGTATCTTGTTAAATATAAAATTCAGTTCCTAAGTGTACATAGGTGAACCTGGACAGCTTTAACCAGAAAACCGGCCTTCAACCATGGAGGAGGTTTCTGTGTGGGGACCTATTTTTCTTTTCGATAAGCATACAGCTCGATAACTTTTCATTGTTCAAGATGGTCGCTTATCATCAGATAACTGTCCCAATCAGTTGTTTGCTATGACATAACAAGCATTTAATATGTATTTCGATCCAACTATATCAATGTTGATATGTTTCGGTTTATGACAACTATGTATAGCCCTTTATCAATAAAGATTCTACTAAGGACAACAATTTAGTCTCCAGAATACATTAGAAAATTCTTGTTCCAAAAAATTGATAAACTTAACGAAGTCCGTTATTACTAATAGATATTATAAAAACGAATCTATTAGCCCATTAAAGATTCTCAAAAACATATTTACTACTAATCCAAGCTATTTGCGAAAAATCCAACTCCATTAATGGCTTAACTTATTTGGAAAAATCCTCAATTCAAAGCTTACCTATAAACTATTTTAATGTCCAAGATATAACGGAACAGCTCTAAAGATAAAATGGCCGGTTTCATGCGGTTATTTGCTATAACTATTTTGCATAAGCTCTTTAAGCCACAACACTCGATATACTGCGCATAAACTCCGGATACAAAACCAGTGTGTGTTAAATCTTCTATTTCGGTGTAATTTCTGCATATTATTTCCCTGTTTCGGGATTTATTTTAAACTGTGCGAGTTAGTTGCAATATTTATTATGTTTGGTGCGCGGTTGCCAGTGCATTTAAAAGTAAAGTAAAGATTCATGCAGAAATTCCTCGAAGGAGGAAAAAGTTATATAGCAGAAGCCAATGGCTTGGATCATTTGATGTCATGGAGAGAGTTTGTATTTTCTAAAAGATTTTCCAAAATTTAATAAAAATCAATACTGCCGGTGTAGATTCTGTTTAAGTGAAAATACCAGAAAAAATAGTTGTATCTTAAATCAGGGTAAAAACATTTTTTTGTTTACAAACGGATTTTCCATACATCCTCACTGACGCTCTGATTTACAATATTATAATCGGGTAATATTAAACTAACTTTTATTGGGAAGACCACTTTCCATCGATTGGCTCGTCGCTCGTGTGCCGCATATTTTATAAAATAAAAACATTTTACGCTATACTACAATGTCGTAATTTCCATACAAATTTTTGGACCCTTAATATGACTATATTAATCCGCAAGCTCCAGGCGTTGTTCATAGGAATCTGAACAATAGTTCAAATGCATTACAGACAGATAGACTAAGTTTCTTTCATAATACTATTAATAATAGTTAGGATTGGAAACAACGTATTGCAGTACTAATCATCAAATTTCAATATAAAATGATCAGCTTAAGGTCACATAACAAAAAAACAATAGAACACAGGTAAACAGTTCTGAACGCAATATCTTAACTTGAAGCTATATGAGTTTTTTATTGACAAGTGATATACGGACTCGGCCGTGCACCAAAACATCATTTCAATTTGGCTGGAGGCCAATCGAGGAAGGCGAGTGCGACATTGCGCTGGAATAGATACAGAAAATTTAATACTGTGCATACAACTAAGGCTCCAGTCTGTAATTTTGGTGTTTCTAAGCCCACTTCCACATCGGACGTTATAATTAAGGCTCGACCCACAGAGATACCACAGTGAGGTTTTTGTTATAGTTTCTTAAATATTTTTTTTATATGATAGGTTGCGCTTGTAAAAACTGTTGTAAAAATGTATCCTACGCTAAAACTGCCAATTTATTCTGATATGTATACCTCATGTCTATTAAACATAGCCTATTAATTTACTACACAGTCAGTAACGTGTGTTTTGATAAATTTTGTTTACAAATCAGTTCGAGTATTAAAACAACAATCAATAAATGGGAAGTAAATTATTTGTTTGCAGAGCAACGTAGCGGTGCATTATTCCTTTAATTTTTAAGAAATTTAGAGAGTGCTTATACAATTAAGCTATTTAAAATAAGTTTACTACTCACTTGATTCCACAATCTCCAAGCTTGATCTTATCAGCATCAAAACTATCACAAGCTCACTTAAATTCGCCATTTTCACGTTTTATCACACATTTTCTATCACTATCACACTGATCTTCATTATCACTTTCTATTTCCATACGTTCTTCAACGTCACTCACTTAAAATTTATTAACTTCAGTATCAATACTAAGTGTATCTTTAACTGGTTCTTTTGGAGCATCTATTTCGATGTTATCGTTATATAGTTCATTGAAGTCTCCTCTCTCTCTTTTCTCTTTCTAGGAATCTTCTTCATCACAACTTGGTATTACTCCGTATGACGAGTTACATAGAACTGAGACTGTCCTGAGATTTGGGTTAACTCCAATTTTTTCGCCCCTCACCAACCGGAACTTGGAAATCTGAAAATAATATTTAAATATAAACAGATTTCTCTTTGCTATATAGATTTATGTGTGGTGTTTAAATCTAATTGTGTAAACATTGACTTCTTTAATCTCAACGAAATGAGTTTATTTAAATAGAAGAGGGTATGACTCATGAAAACTATTTTTGTTTGTTTTAATAGTCACATCATCTAATATATTAGACCAGAAGCAGTTGTGAATATTTGCGTGAATAATATGAAGTGTTTTTTTATAAATTTCTAACTGTGGCCAGCGGCTATGCCTATGACTCGACATCGTTTGTTATTTTTTTTTAATTCTATCACAACAAATTTATTTATTGATTTTGTGATAGAACAGACATATACAATAGCTACATACTTAGTCGCTTAACCTTTCCGTGATATACAGTAGTCTAAGTACGATAGCATTATATAAAAATTAGTTCGAACAGAGTAGCTTTAGAGTAATGTTATGTACGAATGAATGAAAAGCATCTGAGATCATACAACAGTAACTACTTAATACAGCCAATATGTGTAATTCAAAATATTCTTATTATTAACTGACGTCATGAAATATATCTAAATAGGTCACAACAATACCATCCTTCAATAAAAGTAACGTACATTTCACTTGCACTAAATACTAAACACTTCTATATATAGAAATTAATCCAGTTATTCGCATTTTTGTCTAATTTCACTCAATTACAAGTAAATGAATGTAATGAAACCGTCCAGTATAATTTGACACCTATACCACGAGTTACACATACATGTGTGACTCACTGACAGGTCAGAATATTTTGGTCGTGTGTCATATCCGTCGGGCTAATAATAAAAAGTCCCTCCGGATGTATAGTTTCCTTTGCCTTGAAATAATCGGATCCAATTAGTATGGTTTTGGTAATTAGTCAGTTTGTTTGTTTGTGTTTTGTGGACATTCATTTCGTTTCGCTCAAAGGAGTTTTGAACATCGGTGGTCTTTTAATGAAAAGTTCTAAAGTAGAGAAGTATATGTACACATACCCACACAAACTGAAACAAACATATGGCTAAAATACCTTTATTTAATAAATTTATCTTAATCTTATCTTAATATATTATATAAATCTCGTATCACAATCTTTGTTCTCAATGGACTCCTAAACCACTTAACGATTATAATAAAATTTGCACACCATATGCAGTTTGATCCAACTTAAAAGATAGGATAGTTTACATCCCGGTATTGCCCCGGGAACGGGAATTACGCGGGTAAAACCGCGGGACACAGCTAGTAATAATATAAATTGTTACTATATTTATGAAACATGTAAGTATGAAGAGCTGTGTTAGTAGCCACTAGAAAAAAAACATTGATTAACTCCCCATTTTAGTGGGGAAATCCTCTTAGAATACCCGTGGAACTTGGAACCATGGGCTATTTCCGACTTCTACCGCCCAATCTCCCACTGAGTTTCGTCTTACCGGAGCTGGTAGGGGTCCCAGACATCTTCACAGAATCATTCCTGACAAAGAACCCAATAATATAAACAACTAACTCACCCTCTGAAATATTAGTATACACTATACAAATATACATTACTATATTATGTTCCATCATTCCTTTGAATAACGTTTAATAAAATTATGTTATCCGAGCATTGATAAAGTGGAATTTTACTGGAAAATTAAATAAGTTAATTGTAAGGGGCAGATAACAATCATAAGGGTAGCATAAATTATATTATCAGTAAGGGCATAACTTTATTTTTCTTATCTAATCTCTTTAATTAAACATTGTTTGATTTCCAAATGTTAGAATTTGTTCGTCGATAATTTTACTACCGATCGTGTAGATATAATTAAACCATGTTTAAGATATTATCTATATCCTGATAATTCATAAAATTTTCAATATGAATTAGGTGTAGGTAAGGGTCATTTTCATATAAGAATGTTTTGATATTTATAATATTCTCATTAAAGAAATTACAACTTGAACAGTTTAAACACCGAAATTTTCGCCCTTTAAATATTTTTTCAGAGACATCAATAAATTAACCGCGTTACTTAATTAATTTTTAACTCTATCGGAATTATTGTAACCTTACTTCTATTTAAGGACTAATTTGGCTGGACTATATAATATCTATACGTAAGCTAGATGTTCAACTTATATTAGGCCCATATATTTTTCAATAACAGCAATTAACTTCCGTTCCAGATAAGATACATGGCTATAACTTATAAGTCTCAACGTCAAACATCAACTTTTAAATATGACTAAGAAATAAATGAACATCTGTCGTCAACTAAAAATGGCCGTAACGTGTATTGCGGTGTATTTATAAAAGGATACAATATGGCCGATCGTTTGATGTTCCTTTAGATGTGACGTTTGTAAACTGAAGATGATTTTACGCTTATGACTTTACACTTTTATCTGACTATTTGAAATGGAAGGTTCAGTGATTTCGCGTTTGATAACTTATAAAACAGTTTTTATCATACTACTTTCTTTTTAATGGGGATATCAATAGTGCTTAAATAGTTATAGTAATCGTCAATTACCTTTAGCGGTGAACGAAACCTGCGCAGAAGTCAAAAATAAGGTATTGAGGTAGCGGTGCGGCGCGCGGGGCGCGTGATCGTCATGTGCGCGAGCGTTGATTGGTTGTCCCAGGCGTGTTGTCTTTCTCGCACCAACGAGCGCGATTCTACCGATGCGCAGCTATTCTCGTCAATCGCTAAACATTTTTGACGGTTACTATATAATATGTGGTTGATATGTTTGTGTGTCGGTTCCAGGCTATCCAATAACGCCGGGCCGGCACGAGGGGCGCCGCTCCCCGCGCCCCGCGCCCCCGCCCCGGGCCAACCCTATCAATTGCCTCACCAGCGAAGTGGTAAGATACACTCGATTTGTTTCCATGTCATTCCTAGTTTTCCAATTACAGAGCATAGTGGCGCAGAATGCCGTATTATGCTGAAGATAATTTGAATGTGAATTAGTTTTAGTTTGTAGATGAAACATTTAACGTTAAGCATTGTGCCGCATAATGCGCTCTAGTTGGAAAACTAGGTGTAAGTAAGTCGAGAGCTCTGGTATACACGTGTTGTGTAACGAGTTACTTTTAATAGTACTGAGAAGTTTTAACGTTAAAACGTCTTATGATTAAACGTCTTATGCTAAAGTTAAGACGTCGTAATTAGGATGTTTTTGCGTCTTCAAAATTTTGCGCTTATAACATATCTATTTAATATGAAATCATTGGTTATAAGGTTAACGATTCATTTAAAATATCTAATATGAAATAGTAAAACAAAGTGTATACCACAGCTCTTGATATTATTAAAGAGTACAAATAATAAGCAAAATGTTAACACACGACTTGAATAATAAAATACTAGCGATTATCCCCGGCTTCGCTCGCATATATAATGCATGTATTATACATATAAACCTTCCTCTTGAATCACTCTATCCGATAAGAAAAACCGCATGAACATCGGTCGCGTAGTTTTAAATATTTAAGCATACATAGGGACAGACAGGAGAAAGCGACTTGGTTTTATACTATGTAATGATAAATATCTACAATAGAAATGTAAGAATATTTATTATTACACTACTAATGTGCGGAGTCCTGAATCGCGCTTATGATATTTGTTCGAGACTAGTATATAGGTATATAGGCGGATTGTATAATCCGCTGTATTACATTACGGCTAGCCGTTTTACAAAACAGGGCCGTTTTGCAAAGCGGCGGTTCAACGTTTAGCCGTATTGTCTCGCGTAGTTTTTGTATCATTATAAAAAGAACTTGAATACTCAGCTTCATTTTTATTAAAGATGAGATAAATAAGTTTTTTTATAATGATAAATAACTAACCTAACCTAACCTAATATATTATAAAACTAACATATGGCGACGAATACGTTTCGGCGGTTTTTTACTTATCCGCGTTCAATACGGCTGATCGTTGAATTGCCGCGCCGCATTACAAAATGGCCCTGTTTTTTAAAACGGCTAGCCGTAATGTAATACCATATAATAACATATAACATATACAAGTTGTCGACATCTCCCATTGCGGGATAACGGCCAGTCAGTGGGAGACTGGTCGAGGATCCTCCCTTTGCTTTAGAAAAAAAGACTAGAAGAAATAGTATTAAAAACAATACTTAAATATTTTTTTTTAATAAATATTTTCAGGACATTTATACACAGCGTCATCTAGTTCCAAGCTAAGCCGAAGCTTGTGTTATGGCAACTAGATAACGGAATAAATTACATATACATACTTTTATTTTGTAAATACATACATACAATACATAGCAACACCCAGACCCCAGAAAAATACAAATGTAAATTACAAATATA
>DWAJ01004963.1:0-12140 GCA_018238005.1 Eurema mandarina | reverse complement strand
AATTGCTCAGTCATCAAAATAACTTATCTATCTCTTTCAGTATATTATCGATTGTTAAGGATTTGTGTTTTATAAGTTTTATCTGTATGTTGTTGTTATAGTTATGTCTACGACTTCAAACTTATGAGTATACCAATTTTTCAATACCCCCTGTAATATTATGGTAACTTTATTGTAAATTTGTCCCTCGTTCTTTTTTTACAATTTGGGTAATTGTTAGTTATTACTTCAATTTGAAAGGGGCAAAAATTTTAAACCACTGATATTACCATTTACTGATATTTTGCGGTATATATTATTAGACCTATTAATATACATATTACATGTTCGCTAATTATATTATAAATATTAAAGCGGCTGTATCAGCTATACGTTAACCGATTTTGGGAAAATTCGCGAATGATTTATACTAAAAATGTAAAAGCATTTCGCAATCGTAAACGTACATACAAACCAAGGGGCTAAACGGTAATAGGATGGATGAGATTAGAGCCCTAATTCCTTGATTGATGTTCGAGCGCCCCTCTGCAGACGTATGCATAGTAGTCACTATTTGGACATCATAGATCAAAATAGCATTGTACTGGAAATGCGAATGTTATGTGATAATATCCTAAGTACTACAAAAAGTTGTCTATTTAAAACACTTTTGTTAAAATGAGTACTACACTAAAAAAGTATGAAGACGTACCAGAAGTCTATCCATATGTATGCTTAAATATGTAAACCTACGCTAGCGATTTTCAAGTAGGTTTTTATTAAGATATGAGGAAGGTTTACATAATGCATAAATGAAGGCAAAATCGCGGGGCGCCGCTAGTAATAAAAAAATAGTGCTTAAATATTTACTCATTTAATAATTTTTGAACCTAAACGTATTGACTATAAACAAAACTATTTACAACACAATGTATAAGGTTAATTATTATCACCTTTCTACTTAAAACTTACAGCTACAACAAAACGAGTGTTTAGACTCAACTATAAACCAAAGTATATTAATCTTGTTTGGTGTCTCGGACGCTACAGGAAAGATCCACCGAATAAAGGTTACGTGGAAAACAATTTGTTATTCTAAAATATAGAGTAGGTACGGTGCAAATTTAATTTCCTCAAAACGGTACGGCACGTTTTCACTCGAGAAAATTTCCTTAATTTTACTAAGCCCTTAACTGCTATTTTTCCTTATTGGCTTCAACAAAATTGATTTAATTACAATTCTTAAAATAAATGTCACTTTAATATAAATTCTATTGGGCTGAATAATTTACTGGTAAATAACATAACACCTGAATGCATACTAAATTGTCATAACAAACATAAATTCAAAATTTTAAATTTAGAATTAACGCTTTAACTTTTTAACTTACTTTATGATCATTCATTTTTCTGGCCAGTAATAAAAAATTGTATTATCTGTCGAATTATTTGAAACTAGTGGGTGTGTTCTAGAGGCGTTTTATTATTTATCTGTTGGTGGTAGTCGCGCGTCAAAACCGGCGTGCGGTTAATATTTCAATGCCGACGTTAAGTCGACGGAGATTTATGGAGCAATTGCCTCTGTTCTACAATTAACAAGCTGAAGGTGCGATTCAGGCCCAAATGCCTAGGCTATTCTAGAATTGTTATTATAATCCACGTTGTCTTATAAATAAGTTAAGTGAAATTGATATTTTTATTTATTTAGATATTCAAAGCTGCAACGCTAAGTCCTTTAGTATGAATAAAAATTTTACCTTAGTATCTTTTGCGCCTTCGTTGTTTTTTATGTAGACTTCTGAAGATCCGACTATTTTACAAAATGTATTTTCTTTTAATTGGAAGCATGTTCCGGTAATTTTATGTAAACTTTTACTCAAAACCTTTCGCTAAGTAATTAGAAATCTTTAAAGTTTTTTACAGAAAACGTTACATTCAAAGTAAGCATCGCCAACTTTAGAACGTATTTTCTTGATTTCCTATGTACTGCATTTAAAGTTAAAATCCGATACTCGCTTTGGAATTCTCAAAGTTTTGTAAATTTTAAGTTCTATGAATTTCGATCCAATTTATTGCCCTATAAGCATATCTAAGAGCAAATAAATATTTAGACAAAAATAAGACTCAATACAATTAGAATGAGTATCATGCGATATTCTGATATCGCAGTTCATTGTTCTAGATTTCAATTTTTATTAAAGGGTATTAAAACTATCGGTACTCGATTGCTACAGCACTATTAGTTAATTATAATTAACTTTGAAGAAACTAATGTTCTTTTGTATGTATTTTATTTTTATAACCATTAATCCCCTAGAAATATACTGAAAATACCTAATAAATAATATTTATTACATATTCTAAGCTCTGAATCGTCACGTGAATCTCAAATACGTGCGAGAATAGTTAAGTCCTACATTGCACAATTGTCGCCAAGAATGTCCACTTACCACATTGGAATACACCTCAAGATCGAGTTGCGGAAAATCACAGGATTCCTTTCAATTTACTTTCACACATCAATCAATAACGTTAAAAACAATACATGTGTTAAAAAGACACGTTAATAATTAAGCAGGCATTTAGTCTGAAATCAGAAAAAAACAAAGTAAAAAAATGCGGATCTTATACCTCTTTTATAAAGATACCTAAGCCTTCAGAATCTTTGTATCTAATCGATTTCGAATGTAGTTATTAAAAATTAAAAGAAGTAAATATATGCAATATTGAAAAAAAGCACAATAATTTTTGGACGTGAAACGGTGTAGTAAATAGGTTATTACGTCGTTGATAAGATTATTATCAAAGCGAGTTATCGTATTAATATTAAATTACTCAATAAGGGTTTTCCCGAAAATTCCTATGGCCGTTTTTTCCAATAACATTCCAAATTACATTAGGTATAATATAATTATTTTAATTTATTACGTGCCCTAGCGATCGCAATGTGACATGACAATAATTTATGACACTTATTTAATAATAATGACAATAATTTATCAGTCAAATGTTAATTGAAATATAACTATATTAATAACATTCCTTTGTAGTTTAAAATAGTTTGAAGTGATCTCTTTAACATAACTATTCATTCTCGTGACTCTCATTTGAACATTTATTTAAAAATATCGAGCTACTTTTCAATATAAAGTTTTCAAAGGTGCCAATATCTCGAAACACTTTCAAAGCCGAAGCGTCTAAGGACTATTAAAAGGAAAATTTTTATTTTCTTGTAAATCGAAGTGTAAATGCAAACTCGTTTATTACTTTCCCTACTGAGCAAGCGATAACTTCTTAACCCCAGTTGACGTGGGGTGAATAACTCGCGTTGACAGTTCTAAGGGCGCGAAATCTTCCATAGACAAACTTCGCAGAGAGCTGTTGACAGAAAAGTGTTATGGATTATGAATCTGTAGCGATCGCGATTTATTTTAACGTTTAATGTGTGTTGCTATATTTATCCAGGAATTAAAAAAAATATAGGCTTTGGATTGATTTTTCTTCGAAACATTTTATATTTCTAAGATGGTAACTTTTAACTCATATTATTTAAGTGGGACCGTTACAAATGACACAGTATATTTTTAATGTAGGCAATAAGTAGGATGAACTCACATGAAATTTGACATGAAAAAAATCAGCTTAGTCTATACATAAGTGCTCTGTAATATTTTGCAAACTCCGATTGCCCTCTCCCAAGAAAATGCATTTCTAAATATATGGATAGAAGTACATTTCCATGCAATGGAATTTCTATGGAAATTGGGGATATAACTTATAGAAAATGTATGAAACGAATGCTGAAGGGTATTCGATTGTTACATTTTAAAATAAAATATATTAAATCATCCTTATGTTTGCGATTTTTTAAAAGCTTTTACAGTACTTTCAATAGTGTGAAAAACAATGAATGCTCCTGTTTTTAAAGCCCTTGAGAGTTACATTTATAATTATTTTCTAGAAACATCGCTCTTTTATAAGTTTTGAATTAAGGAAAAGAATTTTATGATTTAATAAAGCTACGGGAAAATTTTATTAAATACACTTTTCATATTCACTTTCCCAAAACATTTACTAATAAAATGTTGTTCTAACAGACAAAATTTGAAGTATTTAGTCCGAAATGAAACATGTTTTAATCTAATATGTTTGTATTGAATCAGGTCGGTCTATAATAAACTACGTCCAACTACGTCCAGCTACGTCAATTTCCCTATACTTCCCACTTAACCGCGACCTACTCAATAATGGTGACCAAATTTCCTTATATCATTAGTGCAGGTTTTCAGCATTCCTGGACCGGAATTCCGGAGTGTATACATTATTCGGCACAGCTCTGAATAGTCAGACTCTTGACCTATTTCGGATGTCGCTATCATGAATTCAGACAGAATTTAGAGAAGCTACGAAATGCTATAGTTATGAACACTCAGCGACTTGTGTTTTGGATAGCTCGAAGTGGTGACGGCAATGTTTATAGCACTTATTGAGTACTAACTACATCCTGCGGTTTTACTCGAGTTAAACTCACTCATATGTTCTTTCGCTTGTAAAGATTGTTTATTAGTCATTAAAAGGGGGATCACTATAATAATATGTACAGAAGTATACTGTACTGTAGTAAGTACCTTAAACAGATTGGTTACATTAATTCTCTATTCACTTTATATTTACGATTTTATATAATATAATATTTTTTTAATATTGAACTAAAATTTATCATCGAAAATCAGTCGGAATATTAACAGCTCAGTGAACTGAAAGACCTCAGTTTGTTATAGCTTTAAAAACATTTTACATTCTGCTTTTTATTTAATTTTTATAATAATGGCAAGTTAAAAATCTCTTTTGGGTATACATCTGTTATTTTAATCTAAAGTTCCAGTGGAAAGAAATGATGATACATATTAATAACCCTTCTCTGTTGAAATTGAATCTGAACTAGTGGTACATTATTGTTTTGTGTTAGGTACTATGACAATTCAAAATTGTTAGTATAGTTGTTAGTAATTAAAGTTGCATGAAATATTTCAAATTCGACTATGACGTCTTTTATTTTCATATACATGAATAAGTCAATATTAAATGGGAGTAGTTTGTTAATTTGTAATGTTGTAAACGGTTATCTAAAGATCTACTTAGCTGATTTTGGAAATTCAAAAATAAATAACAATCCACGTCATTTCTAGCAGAGATTATAAAGTGACTTAAAAATATCGATAAGAAAAAAACAGTTTTAAATGAGTGAAACCACGTGGTACGATACTTCATTATTATATACCTAGTATGTGTAATAAAATAAAGTCGATTTCTTTGTCTGTCCCTACGCATGCTTAAATCTTTTAAACTACGAAACCCTTTTTCATATGTTTTTTTTAATAGATAGAGTGATTTCAAAGGAAGTTTTATGTCTATGTCGCGGCGGATTATATAATCCGCTGTATTACATTACGGCTAGCCGTTTAAAAAAAACAGGGCCTAGTTTTGTAATGCGCCGCGAGGCGTGGCTAGTATTCACTATAATATTATAAATAATTAAAATATACGGAAAAAACTTCATGATAATCTCAAATTAAATAAACAATAGACGCAGTATTTAAAGATTTATCCTACATATTAAAAATGTAATTTAAAAGCACATCTTAAAATGTGAAAGCTAAACCATTATATCCATTAATGCGATAACTATAATAGTAATAAATATTCTCGGGGAAATCAACTTCTAAACTGAGTAAACATTTGAAAAAGTCTCCTCGTATACTCGTAAAACGTCTAATTATGAAATTGTCCCAATGTCTACATAAGTATTCCAGCCTTTCCGCCTGTATTGTATAATTTATGGGCAAATTAACTTTTTGAACGATGTACAGTATTTATAAAGGCTCTCATCTCCAAGAGTACTTGATGATAAAGGAGATTTGCGTAATTTCTGCAATTACCATAAAATGCATCCCGCGCACTTAAGCAACTATTCAAGTAGTGATTACTGTAGGCTATAAAATTGTAATTAGAATTAATTTTTACGTGTTTTCACAACAAGCTGTTTTAGTTAGTGCATTTTTTAAATAGTGCAATTATGTTGATTGAATGATTGTGAGGGTTTTAAAATAAATAAATAAATAAATATTTTCAGGACATTTATACACAGCGCCATCCAGTTCCAAGCTAAGCCGAAGCTTGTGTTATGGCAACTAGATAACGGAATAAATTACATATACATTACTTTTCTTTTGTAAATACATACATACAATACATAGCAACACCCAGACCCCAAAAAAAATACAAATGTAAATTACAAATATATTTTCCCGGTGTGGGAATCGAACCCACGACCCTTCGCGCAGAAGGCAGGTGTATTACCTACTGCGCCAAGCGGTCGTCAATTTGTCCAAGACGCATTATATCGCATAATAATTAGAACCTTTTTATCTATGTATGTATATATGTACTTATGTTTATGTGTATGTATATAGTATTATATTATGTGTAAGTATTTTCTAATGTGTTTATTATTGTTTAAAGTTGCACTACGCCACCTAATTGTTTATTTTGTATGTTTTGTCCTGACATGGTTGCCTGGAAGAGATCACTCTTAAGTGATAAGGCCGCCAGTTACCACGATGTTTTATATTTTATAAGGTTTAGATTGTTATGTGTAACGAAGTGTTAAATAAATAAATGAAATAAATAATACATCTAATCGATCGCTTTTCTTCATAATTAATACTAGTCGTGCACCGAGGTTTTACTTGCGTTGTTCCCGTTCCCAATAAATAAACCGAAATACAAAGTCCTATGTGTCAATGTGGGGTCATCTAGGGGGGAACAAACTATTCAGTAGTTTCAATGTGATAGAGTTACAAACACCCAAACATACATACTCACAAACTTTCACGTTTATAATAATATTTACAAAACACGGACGGACGGCAATACTAATATATTTTAAGTTTTTTTGTACCACTTAGTAGAAATTAAGTTATTCAGATATTCATATGAAGATTTTATTTATTTAAATCAAGATGAATATTCAAAAGCTCAGCTTCAAAAATATATAATAACTTGTAATATTCATTCATTCAAGAACTTCGCGCACAAAACTATAATTTACTTCTAATGAAAATTACGCCGTGAAACTTAAATAATGTTTATTAAAATAAATACCGTAGCTTCGCAAGGCTTCGTCCTAGGTAATATCATAAAATTATCTCGCGAAAACAAAATAAGAGCAAACAAAGAATTTCAGAACAACTCGTAAAGAAATGAAAAAGTCAAGCCTTATTACGGCATTAAATAAGTTATCAAGACGAAGGCTCCAAGGTTCGTATTTCAGTACGGAAAACGTTAATTTTAGCCGCAAACAAAGCAGTGGATTCTTACCTCTTAAGCGAATTGACGTCATCACCCCGTGTGACCATCTATTGATAAAATATTTACTTGCTATTTTCATTGTATTATTTTTTTTCCCTAAAATAGTACCTTAATATTTTATATAGTATCACTTACTATACATGTAGTTTATTTTTAAAGTTTTCCTGTACTGGTTCCCTCGTAGAAAACACTGATACTTCTTATTATTAGTCCTTATGTTGTATATGTAATAAATAATAAATCTATTGTATAATAATGAATCTCCAAACGAATAGCTAAGCGCATAACTCTCGAATACAGCTCATCCGATATCGACAATTCTTTCTCTAGAGCATATCTTTAAGTATGAGGACGGTTATAATGAAAAGAAAAAGGAGGTTAGCTATAGGCTAGGACACACGTAGGATAGGTACAGTCTAACAAAACAAAAAGCTACATTATTAGGGATTTCAAAAGTACTCAAAATACTAAGAAGCGTGATCGAGATGAGATTGCAATTGAATTAATTCATATTTTTTATAACACCCATTAGCTTATCGCGTATAAGTCACCTAATGTGTGGTAAACCTTACAAATCTTATTAGTAGAAACATAACATTCAGAAACCACATCAAATACAAAGAAATAAAGTTCAAAATGAAACAATAACGTTTATTTGCGGGATTAATGGCTGGTGATTTATTACCCACATGGAGTATGAGTCAAATGTCATGTCAAATTCGCTTCGCAAATATGTATATGGTACGTCAGAGTTACGATTGTTACTTGAAAGAAACATGAGTAACAAAGCTATACTAAAATTATAAAACTCAGTTTGCTTGTTTAAATGAGCTTATCTACTGAAGCTATAGGTTATAATTGAGGTTGTTTGTGCTTTAGGCTATATAAGATCACACTTCAACCAATAGCAGTGAAAATATCGGTAACGTGCTTTTAAATATTGTGTTCTAGAATCAATTTCGGAAATTCTTTTATCTCAATATTCCTTGAAATAGGAGGATGGTTCTTATTCAGATAAAAAAGGTATTGGGTGTTAATCTGTAGGTAGGAATAGGATAGTACGTCATAAACGAAATCGCACCAGGCCAGTCTGCTTATAACAATCTTAACGTAGTACGAGTATATAATATTATATAAGAAGATTAAAGCGTCTTAGAGGGGCGAACCTCTGGCCCAGTATATCAAGCAATTAAATTATCCGCCCGATATGAGATCCCAAGAATCGCTTCCAAATCAACCCATAATTCCCGCAGATTATTATGCAATAATCCCGATTGTCGGATAGTTGCGTTAATTTCGGAGACAATTTATAAGCTACCGAATTCAGACACGTTTCCTGCCCGGCTTTAATGGAATTAGAAATACCCCGAATATTTCGACCTAACGAGCACTATGTGGATGTAAACTTAATAAAATAAATAGCACGTTGATACGTGCTGTTTATGTTTGGAATTCGCGTCATTTCTATCTGTTTGCTTATAATTGACGCTATGGTATATCCTGTGTTTGTATCGATATCAGAATGTTTACTACCGAAAACTTCCAAAATTATGGCAATTCCTTAAATTAATTACGTGCAAATACATCAACAAACAGTACAAGTCTTGTAGTGATGGCTGTCAGATGGCTTGTCACCGAATCGTAAACAATCCACTTTTTTTTAATGACCTATAAAAAAGGTCATAAGAATAATTAAAAAAAAAGCAGTATTTGTCAAAGACCCTTTGAAGCTCAAATAAAAAATGCTGTTTTTATGTAAGTCGTAATCATATAGTATAATTTCTTATCGGCCTAGTAACATGCTAACAAACAACAACAGAACAAATTTTCATAGATCACCGTTCTAGGCTAAGCCCTCATAAGTCAACGCCTGACGTATCGTAAAATCTGTCTGAAATAAATGACTGATACTATAACGATACGAGTCAAAGTTAAAACACTGAAAGGATTACGTCGTTTCCAGACGGGTTTAATTGTCCTCGACTGAAGGACGAAGTCTGACGAGTTTTACTAGATTTAGAAACTACTTGAGCCTATTATTTATTGGAGTTAAAATTGTTGTGGCACGCTTGGGGAGAATTATTGTTAGAGTAATTTATGTACTGATAGTAATGATACTACGTTGAATAATTAAGGAGATATTTCATCTGATCTTGTAATTAATCTTTTCTTTAAAGATAACTGAACTAAAAACTAAAGGAGATAGAGGGAGAGGAAAAGGAGAATAGGGCTGTAGTGATCCGAATTACCCGAATGATAACTAATGATATACTATTTTATAACAAGCGGACCTGACAAAACCTTTGGACTTCAAGGAAGATTTATAAAACAGAATTGGCCAAATCGGTCTAGGCGTTGTAGAGTTATGCACATACCAACATATTTTGCGCAAATGGTACAACCATAGACCGAGTTAGCTCGTTTAAATCTCAAAGCACTTTTCAACTAGAGCAATACTACAAGTTTTCCTTTTGGATAAATATCTACCTTAAATATTTGTTACACAAATAAACTCACACAATGTATCTAGGTAAAATAATCAAAATAATAAAAAGACGTCGTAACAATTTTAAGCGACATTTATGAATAAAATTATTTGTGTCATCGTCATGAATTTTGCGAACAAAAATATTTTTCTAAATTTTGCTGTCACGTTCAGACAAGCGTATTCAAACGAGCTTTTTTATACAGAAATACATAATTTAACAACCCCTTAAACACTATTAACTACGTATACTAACATAAAACCACGAACACACAAAAGATATCTCAACAAAACAGTTTCACACAATTTTCCAGCATATTAATCCATAGAAAGTCTCACAACCCTTGTGGAACTATCTGGAACTTTGCTTCACGCAAATATTTCATGCTCTGAAATTAGGTTAATTAAGATTTCCTCTAACGCGAGGATAAAATAAACCTGATGCAACTTTACGGTGCTGTTTCGCTTTTGATCGATGGCCGGATTAATCAACGCTATGTGCTGGTTGGGTTGGTACAACTGGAGTGATAGGCGCTTGTTGCGTGTGATAGATTGTTGTAATGTTGGTCAGGGGATGTTTTGATGATGAGAAATTTAATTTTCGAATCCATAACGTGGTATACACACTTTTGACGACCGTTAAAATTAATTTGAATTTAGAATTTCAAGAATTGGAATTTAAGATGGTTTTTAACTACATATTGCCGGAATACTGAAACGCAACTTAAAATTAAGTACAACGTAAGCCGGTCCGATCTGACAATTCACCATACAATTTTGTCAACATTACGAGTCCTAATGCGTCCTTAAATTTAATTTGCCGCTATAACATTTTAGTAATTACAACATACGTCATATAATATGACTCATATTAGTCTTACTCAAAATAAAAAATAAAAATATAGTGTATTAATATAATAATTTAGTCTTCAGATATCGTGAACCCAAGGCAAATTCAAAGTAATTAATAGCACACGGTGTCTGGGTAAAATATAGGAGGAATATAAGTTTGGCAAATTGTTTGGGATCCCATTTTAACGGACTAAATTAGGACATCGCAGTCATCCTTGAGATTTTTAATAAAATTTCCGCCCTTCAACCCCTATTAAAGCTCACTTCGTTAAGAACTTGGGGAATTATTGTCCTTAATTTGAAGCCTACATTGTTCTTATACTTCATTTAATGTTAACAATTTTACATAACTCTACTTTTAATACTAAACGTAAGACATTCTATAGTCGCATCAATTTATTTTACGTTTTGAAAGTATAAAATCATTCAAGTCAATATAGAAGTTTTAGCTTATAAACAGTATAACTAACCTCATCCTGTTCTTTATTTCAAACTAGCTGTTGCCCGCGACTCTGTCCGCATTTACTTTCATAAAAAAATATTCCCCTTGAAACTAGATAAAAAGTATCCTATGTCCTTCTCCTGGTTCTAAACTACCTCCCTGCCAATTTTCAGCTAAATCGGTTCAGCCGTTCTTGAGTTATAAGTGAAGATAAGATAAATAATATGCCGTTAAAAGTGTATTAAAACCGGCGTCAATAATCATATCACCTCAGAGATGTCATTGCATTAGCACCGACAGCCGGAATCATCGATAGATATATCTTCGATAATTCCGGTTTTTCGATAAATAAATATTTGCTTTCCCACTCTCCTTTATTCGCTCGTGTCACAAATCCTATTTTTCCCCTATTTTAAATGACGTCAACACGGTCGTGAGAGTCTTAGATTTACGATTAATTATTCAAGTTTGTTGCCCACCATGATATATTAAAATAAAAGAAAGCTATGTCGTAACATCTATTTTCTACTTCCTGTATGAAACATTAATTAAAGAGCTATTTCCATGAAATAAACCAATACACGTGACAGGCCGGATGCTTGCACAACTTATTTTCCACAAGCCATCGCAATTAAACGTGACAGAATAGTATTAATTAATTCCCCGACACAATGTTGCTAGAAAAAGTTTCCGAAACCTGCCCTTTGATAAATCGCCTCTCATTTTCGGGCTATAAAAAGATCACTTTTAGTAATAAAATCGCCATTTCCAATCCATGTTCCTTAGCTAAGTGTATTGCAATTGTTTATTTGCAAAATATTCCCCTTAACGTTAAATGTTTTAACTACATCTTTCTTCATTCATATATCGAGAACTTTCAAAAGTATTTTTTTTTTTTATACTATGAAGAGGGGAGACGAGCTGGACGCACTCCTGATGGTAAGAGTAACGCCAGCCCATAGCCAATGCAGTGCTACCCGGAACTTTGCTATAAAGCCCAACTCCGGGCAG
>DWAJ01004962.1:0-12141 GCA_018238005.1 Eurema mandarina | reverse complement strand
TTGTCACAATAATTATTTAAAGCAACGTTTAGTGTAAGATGATTTGTAATTTTGCATACGTAATATACTTTTATATAAGAAACAACGTTATCTTTCTTAAGAAACTTTTTATTAATCATATATAGTTTTTATCCACGATGAAATAAATAGTTTAAGAATGTCTACCTACTTATAAGATATCATCCAATATTCAGGACTTATTATTTAACATTTTATATTACGTAGATTACATTTGAATATAACACTTGTTCGCTAAACTAGGAATTTGTCTAAAACCCTACTAGGTTTTAGTCGGTTTGACTGCGGGATAGCCAGATAGACATTATAGTCTTATAGATATCTCTTATGTTATAGATAGTCTCCGGTAAAAAACAACTCAAGAATATAAAGATCAAGGACTTACCCTTGGTAGAAACTGACGCAGGTCTCATTGTTATTTAAAATTATTAATTAGAAATGTTTAAATAATGATCAAACCCAAAGTCAAATATATCTTAATTCAACTAGACTACATATGGCAGCACATTTTAATTGTCACGGTATTGGAAAACATTTTTATACCACCGCTTCGGAAAGCGGTTTCTAGGTACTAAAAAGAACTCTTTTATTTATTTTTTGTAATCTCTGTCTTTTAGTATATCTATTGTAATAAACTTGTATTTAGTAATTTTTTTTTTCAATATCTTGATGCGATGAAACATAACAATGAGTATGTAAAACTTCTCAGTCGCTAAACTACTTCAGATATAAGAACCTCTTCCAAGTCTTCGCCAGAAAAAACACGGCAACATATTATAATTAACATCTCCAACACTTGTTCGGGTGAATTTACTCGCTTCTTACAAATAAAACTACACAATGTCGCGGTTCCGACATCGCCGACAGATTTATAATAATTAGAAATACCACACACGGGCGAAGCCAATAAAAAATATATTTTATTAATGTGACTGTGAATCGCTGTTTTGTGCATTGTTTTTATTTATCTTTGTAATAATGTTCGCACATTTTATTATGGCTAATGTTGTTCTAAAAATCTCGTCACTTCATTGTATAGGTAGGCAGATATTGTTTTCCTATTCAAGGTTACGAATGTCTTTACGTATTTAGTGCATACACCTTTCTATGTTTGGCTGACAGAGATAGCTTCCTAGTGACAAGTAAATTTAAACTATATTCTCATTATAATTTAAACTATATAAAGTAATTAAAATTAATATCTACATATCTGAAGTACCTAAAAAAACATAAACACAATAAGAAATAAGTGATATGGGATATCAAAGATTCAACTTGATATAATATAGAGGCACATAATTATAGAAGTTTGATATAAAGATCACAGAACTGAAGGGTCGTATGTCGTAAGCTGCCTAGTTACCTAAAATAGAGCTCATTGCTTTCATCTCGTTATCCTTCGACAATTACGCCTCTGTTGACTGACGGCGCCGCTTTTTGCCCGTACCCCAAAAAACATAAGATCCAAAATAGAATGGCCGATATTTAAACCCCAATTTGTTAACCGTGACAGATCCGTTGCAAGGAACGCTGATGCATTGTTTACGTGGAATAAACAAAATTTTCTTTTAATACGTAGGTATTAAAAGAAAATTTATATATACACGGTATAATAATTTTGATTAAATGGCTATAATTCGCCTTAACAAAGGTAAATAATAAATATTTAAGAAATACTTCTAACAATGATTAAAGTAAACTCTTAAAACCATCGTTATTAAATTTGATAGTTAAACAATAGTAATCTGACAACAATTATATAACGTTCGATTAGGTTAGATAATACCGTCTTATAGGGAGGAGGATCACACACGTATTTATACGTGCAGATAGCAAATTAAACATACTTTACAAATGGGGCAGCTATGAAGTCACGTACATCGCCATAAAAGAGGTAGAATAATCGAGTATTAATCGGGGCTCCAGCAAAAACGAAACATGGCTATCTTGTTATCATTCGGTCGCTACGCCGAGAGCTTTTTACTTCAATATTACCTCATGAAATTAATATCAATCCGCCTTTCCCGATGGCATAAAAACAAACATTCATTGTGAGGCAGCTGCTTGTATGAGTTATGAAGAACGCAGTACCATTGTTTTGACCACTTAAAAGTACGATGACCGACGGCTGTCGATCGCAAGGCTTTTATCTCGTATAACCTACCTCGGTAGGTAACACAACAACCGGGTTGCTTCTCCGTGATATGCGAGATACAGCCTTTGTTTAGATTGTACAGACATAGTGATGTGTATGATTTCTCTATTGAAAGCTTCCTTTCTGAAACAAACATCGTAACTAAAAAAAACTTGGGATGATGACTAAAGATAATTTAATGTCGGTCGGATAGATTAATGAAATTTAATAGATACGTATTCTTTGGTTACTTATTTATTCAAAAACTTAAGGATATACGATACATTAATTTGATAAGTCGCAAGACGTCACTGACATGCACGTTTTCTCATACCGCTCCATAATTTAAGTACGCTAATTCTAAGCAGTATTTTGCTATATTGATAAATAAAAAATACTGGGTTATTTATTAATATTTTTTTTATTATATAACGTACGTAATACGTACTATTTTTTTTTTCATTTTCAGACCCTGGCGTTTGCCTATTAGAGATTAATGATCAACGTGTTTATCACCATACGACATGAAAATATGAATGAACAATGAACATATAGAGTTACCTTAATTAAAAACTAATTGTACTATTCGTATTAGGCTACTTTTCAATGGACATTACTCTGTATTGACTTTCGCATTAGCCCTAAAACCACACTAATTACGCAAACATAATGTTTTATCAAACAACAGAATTAAGGAAAAATAGGTATATTATTATACGAATGACGTATTATAATTTCAACCTCATTTAATATTGTCGTAGCAGCAAGTAATAATTTTGAAACAATATCAAAAATATTTTTGTTGCCAACGTCGATAGTACATCTACGACGAATGAAGAAAATAATAATAAATAAATAATAATTATTTCAGGCAATTATACACATCGCCATCTAGTCCCAAGCTAAGCAGAACTTGTATTATGGCAACTAGATACATACAATACATAGTAACACCCAGACCCTAGAAAAATACAAATGTAAATTACAAATATATTTTTCTGGTGTGAGGATCAAACCCACGAACGACCCTTCGCGCAGAAAGCAGTTGTGCTACCACTGCGGCAAGCGGTCGTTAACAAAAATATTTACTTATTAAGTCACAGACGTAGACTTACTTTAAAAAGACGTAACAATATCTATAATATTATACTTTAAGAGTTTGCTTTTACTAAAGTTCAACATAAGGTAATTATCGTAGTTACTTTCTCGAAACATTTAAATATTCTTACAACATCAACAGTATCTATTCAGACATGTAACATCTGTTGTCGTTTCAGTGGGAGATGACGAAATTGTATCGGGACTTCTTTCAGCTAGTCTCAGTCGACTTCAGTCAACGCGAAACATCAACACATCTAACAAGACCTGAGGTGTCAGTTGGGTGTCGTGTTGCCAAAGGGCGGCGAATCAAAGGCGAAGGCATCCGTGTCGCCTGACAAGTGACACCTCACCCCGATATAATGCATGCGTACGAGCAAAGGGTACTGCATAGATTGAACCCACTATGTAATTAATACTAATGCTACTCAAATAGTATACTTTCTGCTTTGTTTATTTGGCTGTTTAGCAAAATTAAAACCAAAGAATAGAAAAATGTCTGTGTCCTACTATCGAAATTGTATGTCAAGTTAAACATAAGGAGGTATCTAAAATATTTTTTAATACTTAAAAAGAAGTCTGCTTTTTTTTAAAGATACTTAGATAATGAATAGCGATGAGGACTTGAACAAATACAGACAGTAGGTATATTTAAACTGACTTTTATTTTATTTAGTAAACTTGTTGATAATTAAGAGAAGAGCAAAAGAACGGTCTTAAATAAGGCTTCTTTGTTGAAATGATCTAATTGCGCTCCAGCGGCAACGATTTCTTTCAACTTTCATAACTTTCAAAACAATAGCTGTACGTTTCACTCTAAAGAAAAAAGAAAAATTTTCAAAGGTCTATCCATCAAATCTCAGTATTGCTTTGAATAATCTTATGCATTCACTTATTCATTTTCGAGATTTTATATCGAATTCTTTTGTTATTTTTCCGTCTTTTAGAATTAACAATACGAGCTAGTTTATTGTAAACGTTTATCATAAAATGCTCGTTTAAATATAACAAGCGCTCACTCGAGATGTGAAGCTTATAATATTAAATAAATATTGATAAAGCTGTACAAGTAATTTTGTAATTTACTCGGAATGTTTAATGATCTTTTTACTGTTTTTAAATGAAGACTGAATGAACGTTCTCAGTTTGACGCGTAAATTTTTATTGCCTTTTGAATTATGTTTCTGCAAAAATTTATCTGTGTTTCGAAATGAAGTATGTGTTTGGGATTAGAATAGTTAAGGGAATAAAAACTCTTAGGACACCTGATCACACGTATATTTTGTAAAATACTAAGTTTATGTAATTAATTTAATACATCGATATAAAAACATCAACAATTAAACTGTTTTGCAATTAACTCCTAATAAAAAAGCCCTGATCTTAAATATATTTTATTATTGCGTTTACAAATGACGCAACATACGTACCTATTAGAATTATTAGGAATAATTCTAAACAACTTTTTCGACCAAAATTCTACCAACAAAAAGCGGTTATTGGTCACTATATGACGGAGCTAAATGAACCGAATCTCCACTAACCTCAGAAAGGAACCAGACGCGCAAGTGTGACACCAGATGTGGAGATTAAATAGATATTTTTTAATAGTTTTACTTTTTCACTGAAACAAACTTTGCTTTTAAAGCTTCGTTTATGTCAGTATTCTTATACAGAACTCTGTAGATTAAAACTCTTATTAAATGGTATCTAGCTATCATACACTCATTTGACTAGTTTGCCAGAAAAATTGAGTTTTTCAAGACAACGAGTGCTTACATCCAAATATGCTGGGTATACATTATAATCGTAGGCTAACTTCAAGATAATAAAAATGTATAAATATAAATACTAAAAAAGTAAAGTTCTGTTCTAACGACATAATTCAATACAATCGTATAACCCATTTCATAGCGTTATTAATAAATCTTAGTCTACCTGTATTCGTTGGATAGGTCACGTTTCACAAGAAATGTGTTAGCCTATTCCTTTCAAAAGCTCAACAAATAGAAGTCCATAGATAACGTGCTAAACTACAATTACGGCAAACATTTTTGATTTCAGCGATTTAGTGTTAACCAATAAAGGTTTCAAACACCATTCAATTACCGTGATGGTAACACGACGCCGTGAGGTTACAGTTAGCACCTATTCTATTAACCGAACGTATAAAACAAAAAGTCCTTTGTTCGCACCACCTGCATATTTTCAAACTAAATTGAGATATTCACACCTATAGTGGATGACGTTAAAACAGTTTACTGATCAAATTCAAATTGGACGACGTGGAACAAAACTGCGCAATAAAATCAATGGCAAAGCTATTGGCATAAACCGATACTGGATGGAAATAAAATAGTTTAGTTTAACAAAGTAAAACTTGTAACCAAATTTACCTATTAGACAAAACTAATTCAGATATATACTCGTTTGATGTCTTTATTTCGTTAAAACAATTGAAGAAAACGTATGTTTTTCATTTGTTTTTTGTCGTAAAAAACATATTGACTTATTCGTAATTTGCACGTTTTTTACTAGATTTATGTGAAAGTAGATTAAGGCATGCTGAAAGAGAGCATCGATTGCGTGAGTACCGAACTATACAAGTGCATTTATATCCACCATAAAACATATTATATACCTTTACAGCCCGACGACGGTTACCCTATAATCAACGATTTATTACTGGTAACTCTATCAAACTCGAGCGTATGTCTTTATTTACTGCCTCGTGAGAAAACAGACCGATCTCTTCCGAGAACTGTTACCTTTTAATTTTGAAAATAAAGACGAAATCCTACAGATTTTATTGAAGGACTATTGGGGTGTTGTATTTTATTTTTTTTTCCGATATAAGAGCCCGCTCGTATGTTCAGTTTTTTGCATCGAGTGTTTTTGAAATCGTTTCGGCGCTATTGAACGTAGTAAATTCACGGTAGCGAGTGGGTTAAAAAATGGTTTTTTCTCACGTCGGAGCGTCAAGTGTTGTGTTAGGATGCTTATGGATAGCGTTGCCAGGCGTCTGCATAAAGCCGGACATAGTTAGGCTCCTTAAATGTATGCAGATAAATAAAATGGTGTCTTTTATTCGCCTTTAGTAATTTGACCAGTCATCTTACGCCATGGAAATTCAAGACTAGGTCAAGAGAGCAAGCGCCATACGAAATAATTCTTCAATGATATATTTTTATTTTGTAAGAATTACGTAATTATGAATTAAGTTAAATCCATATACATATATGGAGCAATCAAAAAGTCAATTATTGGATGTAATTCTAATAAAAATATATTTTTAACACTAAATAAAATATTATCCTAAAAAACTCAGGGATCAAACACACTAGGCTGTCTAATTTGTGTTTTTTATGTAGAATATCCAGAAAATACTTGCTATACTTAAAGAACAAGAAGTGATTTTCTGGATACTCTGCAAAATATACCCAAGAGAAACCACGTCGCAAAACTAGTCAATTATTACATCAAACGGCGTATCCCACTAATCTTAAACGCTCAAACAAATCAAAAAGGCGATAATGAATCGTCGTCCTGTCAATAGTTTACACCTCATATTTAAGGGCGATCGCAAAATAAAACAATGATGTTTGACAGGGAATTCATTTAGCGGCCAAAGAGCATACATCACGCTCTAAACACACGGTCGGGTCCAATTCCAATAGTTATGCAAATAGCGATGGAGAATGTAATGAGTGGCCGGCAGTTATTTAGACCCGGCTCGTAAGTCAAAGGCTGGTACTGGATTGCGCTGGGAACAGCGGAACTGTGGAGCGAGCTAAAGTTTTTTTTTATTATTAATATTAGCCGCGCCCCGCGCTTTTAACCACATTCATGCATGGATTAAATCATTCTATCTGATAAAAACTCATGCAAACCGCATGAAAATTTGTTGCATAGTTTTAAATTTTTAAGCATACATAGGGACAGACAGATGGAAGCGACTGTGTTTTATATATAATGATGTCATAAAGTGGCTTTGAAAATTACCCGGGTACAACCACGGGACTCGGCTAGTCATATATAAAATACGGTCAGGCTAATTCGATTGATCATAATGTGTTAAAAAATATTGATTTCAAATATTTAGGACACACCATATTTTTTAGTGTTTAAAAATCTTATTGTGTTGTTAAGTAATTCTGAATTTGCTATTGTTTTATAAAATGAAGTTAGGATATGTAGATAAGGAATTGATGTGCATTAATAAAAAAAACATTTTTATTATGACTATAGAGTACAAAAAAATATATACAAACGAACAAAAATATTTATTTTACATACTAAACGTTTAAAAAAATAATAAAACACAGTTTTCGAATTCCTCACAAACAGACAGACTCGATGGACTTTTTTATAATATTCAGCAATATAATAATTTAATATTATCGACTCCAATTCTTTCCCTGTGATCTCATCTCACACCTTAGCCGAACACAAAATTAATAACAAGTTGATTTTTAATTTCGGTTCTGCTCTTGCACTTATTATTATTTAAACTGAATTTCGAGACATTATTTATGGCTATTTATATAACGTATGTTGATCATTTTTCAATGTTTCCACACAATTAACACTTCATTTCACTGTTAATCTCTTTTGGGAAGTCTTTTTGTACTTTATTGTTTTTGCAAGTAATAACGGTTCAATGTTTACGATTGTTTTGTTTAAGGTTAGTTATTTATTACAATTAAATATACTGAACTGTGAGATTAACGATACGTATGTATTAATAGGTTATATGCTTATACCGGTATATGTCTGTTGTATTACCTAAATTAGCTAAAGTGTCTTACCAAGGTAAATATCATGCAGGACCAAACTGTATTTGACTAGTAGGCTGTCGCACCAATATTGTCAATTACATAACCACCAGGCTAGACGAATGACATTAGCACGATTTGTAAAGAACAACAAATGTATGGAGTTGACATAAAGATGTACAGAAAATAAATGTTAACTGCATACAATTGCTATTCTAAGTCAAAGTCAAGTATATCTATTTTCTACCAGGCTACGTAACACTTGAATAGTACTATTACAGAACAATTATGGACAACTGGTTCGTAAAGCAGTTCCTACAGAGAAGAACATGGAAGCTCTATTAGTTCATCTTTTAAAATTTAAAACCTTGAATAGCAATAGTTCAACAAAATACATTAAAATATTCATACACATCACATTCATTGACTAATCTAATCACAGACGAATCTTAAAGAAGAATTCCGCAAAATTTATTAAGGATATAAAAATAAGGATATTCATCAAAACCTATACAAAGCTATTCCCGCACTCAACGTTTGATCTCTAGTTGTAAATATCTTCAAAACCCTCGGTAGTTAACCGAAGAGGACCGTCCGTTTATGACACAACAATTATATCGTTTTTTACTGTTTCACAGCCGGTTTATTGTTGGTTAGTAAACGTGGCGATCCGATCCGATTTTGTTACGCTGTAAAATTAAATTGTTTGACTTTTAATTGCTTTAGTGCGGTGCCATTTCGATTATAAGTCTAGAACACAAAATGTAACCTGCCCATTTTAATGTTCGATGTATGATAAGAAATCCTATATAGGCTCGGATGGAAAATGAAACAACGTAGTAACTTCTATCCAATATTTCGATAACTGTACTTCAAACACAACTCCTTGTAGTCAAGTTTAGACAGGCAGACTACCTTCTGCCTAACCATATCTTTATGATGCTCATGCAAGTATATCACTGTTAAGCTCTCTGAGCTAGGTAGGAACTGTAACTCATAAAGCATATAAATATATACTATGTTAGGTAAGTAGGTAAGTATATGTATGGGCAGGCTTCGTCTATAAATGGTCACAGTGGTGTCAGTAGAAATCCGAAATATGTAAATAACTATAAAAATGGCTTCAACTTTAAGTGACATTCACATTAACAACTAACAAACGTCGAGACAAACACATAGTACGAAAACATCCTCTGTAAACTACAACCATAATATTTATAAAACAAACACATAAAGATAAATATAAATAACAAAATACCATTCTCTAATAACACAACTTGAAAACGAGCAAAAGCAAATTATTTCATTCATTTCAAAATTGGAAAAAGCCTGTTAAAATATGGCCGCATGTTACACCGTTGCGTATTCATTTGTTTAGCGAAAAACAAGTTAATGAATATTGTAATATTCGCGTACCTACATCGCGTTTATTATTTTAGTTTATTACATATTATTAAATTACCTACGCATTAGTGCTGAACTTAGTGCCATAAATTTTATAACTTGTTGCTGTCTAATTTCCTAGATATTATTAATTATGCCATAAAGTCCGGGAATTACATATATTTTATTATTTTAATGATTTATCGTTCGCACATGTACATTCAACTTCGTGGTTTTTTTATTGCAAAGTGAGAGTGTATACCGTTATAAACTATTTTTGTTAAATTAGATATTAGTCGAAAGTTTCAACAAATATCTTCTAAGTATGCCAATATTCAGTACGTAGAAAGATTAGTGTTTTATAAAGGTTATACATCATAATATGTATATTTAGTGTATTAATAAAATACTAAAAGACTTTATTGTTTAATTTGTAAAGAACGATATCAAACAGCCGGTTTGTTATAAATTTAAATTATTTATAGAATTGTTTGCTTACTTACAGAAAACTTTATAAATCAGTGCTATAAAGCATGAAACTATTAGTAGAAAACTTGTAGGAAACTCAGCTTGTTAAGAAAACAGAGCCTGGCTAGTTTGTGTACAGCGGGAATCGTAAATAATTCTTGTTTTCTATCAAGCAAAATATTATGAGCAGATTTTGCATAATATTGTTTCAATAAGAGGTTATTATTACTATAAACTAGATGTTGCTGATAGTTGATATAAGAAAATAGAATGGATCATATCTCAGGTTCGATCTGTTACTTGTTAGATAGTTTGACTATTGCCTTTATGCTGTAAAAATAGCTTTTTAAATAACATATTTTCATTTGACGAGATTTGGTTATATATGTAACACACAACATTGATACATATGTGCCTTGAATCCTTAAGAGTTAATATGTTTTGTTTATAATATATGAACCCTATTTCTTTTAAATGGTTAAATTATATAAGAGTAAAGCAGTTAGACAGAACGATTACCGCATTTAATACCAACACAAATTGCAAATGATACTCAAATTAACATTATTGATAGCACATTATTCGGAGCGTCAATACAATTTGTACCCAATCGTATTATGGTAACAAAAGCCAACAACAGAACTAAAATAACATTTATTAGTTTTCAAATGTCAATATGCAATGTGATTTTATTACGCGCCGGTGTGATACAAGAAATCTCTGTTAAGATTATTATTTATGTTTTACGAGACATTTTAGTAGGCCTCAGCCTTCCCTGTCATTTAATTAACATCCTGTTAATCATAACAATTGCTTCGCGAAAGATAATTTTCGTCATTTCCAATTTTAGTTTTAGGTGCAGGCTGCCAAATAATACTTATAAACCGTTTTTATTTGAAGTAGATTGGATATAATAATAAAAGTTTATGGTACGAAAACCATGTTTTGTTTTTTGTACGACTTCCTATTATAATATTATCTACTAGCATAAAAGTAAAATGATACTTAAAGAGGTTGTAAATGAAAATCCTTTAAGAAAAAACAATTGATATGAGACATTGGTTTCATTCATAAGCATAAAAAAGAGTAATTCGAGTCTTACGAGTATAGGTAGGTACAGCAATTACAGTCGCGTTGGGTTTTGTCTGCACACCAAAAGTCGGCGAGATTAGCCTACTTAGAAAATAGTATTTATAAATGTCGCTATCACACTCACAATTAATCATTTTTTATATTCAACCATTTAATTAGCAACATTCTGGGCATTATGTATATTAGCAGTTTCTTAGTATATCTTCATTATAATTTCGATTCTAAGCTAATAGAGTAGCTAGTAGAGCAGTAGTAGATATGCTAAATTTCTAACCAATCCATTCAGTAGTTCATGCGAGAAAGACCAACACCCATCCTCACGACTTTATCGCTTATATTTAATAGTAATTGACTGGTTATTCTATAGAGTACCTCTTACTAATAGTAGAATAACGCTAACTCCTTAACTACAGGTTTCTTAGCAAAAATCGTTAACATATTCGCATATATGATATTTATAATTAAAAACAATAATTGTAATGTAACAAGCACAATATGGTATGACCTCGTTGCTCATTGAATAGACATGGATTAAGTGCGAAGCGATTCAAAAATTCTTCTGTAAATTTTCTTGGTTTACTTCGCAACTTTCGTCATAGGAATGGTTCCTTACAATATAATACAATTAACAATACCGATGCGATATTTTGCAAGGACGGATCAATATTTGATTACACGCAAAAACTACATATTATAGTTGAAATTTGGCATGTTAGATTGTTGTTAGATTGGACAGGTTCATAATTATCTATTATTATTATATGAATATTATCATTCATATGAATTTAATTTGAAGTAAGTATAAGTATATAAAAATATGTGTTTATGTTGTTTTGTTCATGTACTTTATTCTGAACATGAAAGGCAATAAACTCATTTTGTGTGTAAGTTCATCTTGTTACATGCTAATATTTATCGGAACCTTGATCTTCAGTTTCGTTGTTTTAGACGTGGATTAACACGGATCAATTGTAAAGTAAGTACATATGTATTCTTGGTTCGTTTCGTTCTATAAGGCAAAAGAATGTTCCATACAAAATTTGTATAAAAAGTTCAACGACTTGTCGTACAAACTTGTTAATATTAATCTGAAGTTAAATCTAAAACTAACAAAAACTTTTCATTTTACTTAATAGCGCTTAAAACACATACAATGTTAGTGTATAAAACGCA
>DWAJ01004961.1:0-12141 GCA_018238005.1 Eurema mandarina | reverse complement strand
CTGTTTATAAATATCTAAGAAAGGGAAAACAAGGCATTAACATCATAACTGATGGAAAATTGTCAATACCGTCCAGAGGCACGTTTGAAAGTACGTTTGAAGTTTAGTATTAAACATACAAAACCAGCAATGTATCATGAAATTTTAACATGTCACAACATGCGTCAAGTACAATACTTGTCATATCTTAATTATCAATATTTTTATGACGCCTTGATTCAAACTTTAATATTCTCCTATTTTGAGAAACACTCTTTTGTTTAATAATTAATAGAACATTCGAGCTACATTTATAATTAATAAATGTAATAAGTCATATATACATTTGGCCCCATACATTTTAGGGGTGAAAAATTACATAACCAGTTAAGATTATTATATACACTATGACTATAACTAAAACGAATAATGTTGATAAATTATATAAAAACTATGTACTAACTACTATACTGGCTTACTCTCAAAATTTGAAAAAAAAAAATGCGTCTCACCTTTAGCACACGAAATTCAAAAACAACTTAACTTTTCTAATCTCAATAAAAGCATCTAGACACTGGTATATATTAAATTAATTATTATCTGTTAATATCTATATCACATTTAATAAATCTAATAAGCAAAACATATGTACACGTTATAACAATATATACGCAATAACTGACTTATAATTAATATACAGTGTGTTACAAAACAAGTGTCCGATCCGAAAATCTCTTAGTATACCTTATTTTGCTATCGTTTCGAAAAAATAACATAATTAATTTTTCGAAACGAAAAAAATAAACTAAGTAAAAATGCAAAACTTACAGGGCAACATTGTCTCGCATTCACCTGTTCTGCTAGCTATAGGACCGTACGTGAGTTGCCAGCATTTGTGTATTTCCCTGAATTTGTGTAAAATTTTCAATAAAAACATAATCTTGAAATAGTTATTCTATTGTAATTATAAGGCATAGATTTTCTATTTTATTTAATTCTAAAAGGTTTTTAGATAGGGAATATTATCCTTCAGGATCGGACACATGTTTTGTAGCACACTGTATAATGTAATAGAAATACTATAATCATACATTCTTTCAACCCATCGAGACAATGCCATACTCAGATATTTCTTTCAATAATTTCTATTCAATAGACAAGAAACTAGCATCGTCTAGGTTCTCGTTCCTTTAATGTTAAATATCAAACTAATAAAACTCACAAAAAGTTAGTCCTTACAAAAAAAAAATTGCATCGCTTATCCTTTTAAAAACTATTCACGACATTGCATTACTTTGACCCACTTACTTTGAAATCCAACCAAAAAAGGCCAACATTCTTCATTTATTTCCATATACCGCTCCTATATATTTGAGTTTTACAAACAAACAAACGTATATACATATCTATCTACAAACATACTTTGACTACGCGAGTTCCGTCTGCGTGTTCTTCTTGGACAAAGTCTTGGTTCTGCCGCAGAAGTAATCTTCGATCTCTTGGAGAGTGCGTCCTTTCGTTTCTGGTAGGAATATATAGAAGAACACAGTACCTGAAAATGGATAAATACAATATTATTGAAATGTATTTTTACGAGTACTATATTATACTAAGGTTTTAAATAAGACCGTTACCCTTTTTTAATTTAGTTCGGGCGCTATCTCAAGATTTATAAATGAAAAACTATTATAATAAAAGTGTCAAAATTAAATATTATGGTTTTTGTACCAAAGATTTAACGGAGTAAATAAACCGCCGAATTCATTGACTGCTTTAGACAGAAAATTTTCACAAAGCTAATAAATCCCTACTAATATTATCAATGCGAAAGTAACTCTGTCTGTCTGTTACGCTTTCACGCGAACATTACTGAATCGATTTAGACCACAGGTGGTCATAACTTACATAGAAAGACATAAGTTAATTTTTTATCTGGTAAAAAGGGCTTTAAGGGTCAGGGTTTATATGAAAGTCCACGCGGACGCAGTCGCGGGCAACAGCTAGTATGATATAAACTCACTCACCCGACAAAGTGAGAGCGCTGTAGAGGCCGAAAGCGCCGTAGTCGTTGAGCGCGTGCTTGAGGTACGGGAACGTCTTCACCACCGAGAATATGGACAGGTGCGCCGCGCACGTCGTCATGCCGCCCACTATACCGCGCACCTGACACACACAACAATAAAAAAATTTCTTCTGACCAACACATTCAATTCAAAAAGTTGATTCTGACCAACACATTCAACTAAAAAAGTTGATTCTGACTAAAACATTCAATTCAAAAAGTTGATTCTGCAACACATTCAACTAAAAAAGTTGATTCTGACCAACACATTCAATTTTAAAAAGTAGCTTCTGACCAACGCATTCATTTTAAAAAGTCCCGTCTGACCAAGCGAAGCCGCAGATAAAAAGATAATCATGTGACTTTTAAAATTATTTATTTAATTTATTCCAAGGTAACCAAAAGTCATATTATACAGCTAGCATTTAAATCGTGTTTCATAATTGTTACGATCGTATGATTCTCATCTCTTAAAACACACAAGACACATTTAAATCACGCTTAAAAAAAATTCCTTACCTGTGTAGGGTAAACTTCACCGATCATGATCCAGGGTACGATCAAGAAACCCAGGGTACAGAAGATCATGAAGAGGTATATACTCGCGACTGGGATCCAGGAGTACTGTGGAGGTAGATTGTTTTGCTTCCAGTACTGCACCATGTACATGTACACTGATAGTACCGCCATTGACGTACCACAACCGAGGGCTGAAAAAAATTTAATATTATAAGTACCTATTGTATGATTATGTGTGTGTTTGTCTGTTGCGTTAATCTGTGTAGTCTATTTATTTAATAACTTTGTCGTATCGCCTGGTTTTTGTTGGCTGAAAGATATCGCTTTCTATAAGTCCGCCAATCGGCTGAATTGAATTCTCTTTTGTGAAGTCGTTTTCTTTATTTTTTAAACTTAACCTAAAATGTGGAAATCAGTTCATGTTTGAAGATAAAAGATTCTTCTATTTTCGATAACGCTCGATTTTTATTAAGTCCTTTTCCTGGTTCTAAGCTATACCCTTACCAATTTCCAGCCAAATCAGTTGAGCCGTTCTTGAATTATGCATAATGTAACTAGCACGATTTTATTTTATAACTATAGATTAAATACAAGAATGAATTAAATGACGACCGCTTGGCGCAGTGGTAGCACAACTGCTTTCTGCGCGAAGGGTCGTGGGTTCGAGCCCTACACCAGAAAAATATATTTGTAATTTACATTTGTATTTTTCTGGGGTCTGGGTGTTGCTTTGTATTGTATTTATGTATTTACAAGAAAAAAAAGTATGTATATGTAATTTATTCCGTTATCTAGTTGCCATAACACAAGCTTCTGCTTAGCTTGGAACTAGATGGCGCTGTGTATAAATGTCCTGAATATATTTATATTTTATTATTTATTAATGTAAGCAACTCACCAGAAACAAAAGTGAGTGGTCGTCGTCCGCAGCGCCTGCACAACACACAACCCACTACCGTGAAGATCACACGAAGCACTCCCAAGGATATCGTCAGCGTATACTTATCCAGCGACGCGCCTGAAGCCTGTTATATGAAATAACTATCATTTATAAGTTTGACAACCCTGTGGAGGAATCGAGGATCAAGGATTCCTTTAATTCAGATTAAAGTCCTCAACCAGTTGAACAACTGACGCTATCCATTAGGCCCCAATAGTTCGATGTCGATAATCAGATATCGGCGCATCGTAGCGGTAACTACACCCCTATTTCGATATCTTTAGGACAATTAAAAATTTTCAATACCTTTGAAGGTTTAATGATAAAAAGATTTAAAAATCAAAATTACTCGTATATTGATTTTCGACGACCTAGAAACACTTAAATTAAGTGTTTTAGTAATTTACAAAAAAATACCTTCCATCTGCTAGAGTTAAAAGACATGCTAACTTTCTATAGAAATAATAATAATATAATACATAGATATTAATAATTTATGTATAATAATTTGCCCCCGATCATATAAAAAAAATAATAATAGAATGAGTATATTTTACCTCAAAAACTTCTATAGCGTAGAATGTGACGGTGTTCACACCACACCACTGGTATATGAAGAAATATATCGCTAAGATACCGAAAGGCTTTAAGGTAGATGGCGCCATAAGAGCTTTGATTATTTCCCGCGGGGATTTTAAACTGAAAGAAATAAAAGTTCATACATATTAAAAAACGATACTAAGTGCTTCATAACATTGTAATTGGGTTGTGATGTTGTATGGAAAGCGGTTTTAGTTTTGAAAATTAAAATAAAAGTTAGTAGTGGATTTAGTAAAGCATTTTGTTTTTTCATAAAAGGGGATGTTGTTGTTTGTTTTTAAACAGTCCTGATCATATATTGATAGACTTTGTGAATGACATTAACGAATAGAACAGTTTTACCACCTTATTAAAGTCTTGTGAAAATTTATAGACGTTTTACGGACTTTACGCAAAAAAACTATTAAATGCATTAACATAATATGGGATACTTTATATCCCAAGACCACCAAATCTACGCAAGAAAAACCGCGAGGCGTGGCTTGTGTCATAATAACAAACATTACTTTTATTAATATAAGTTAACTTGGTTCAATAAATCTAGTACCTAATTATAATGCTATACATAACAATTTACTTCAACAATCCCGCATTAACAGGCTGTTTACGACAAACAAACAAACATCGTAGTACTAAAGAGCAAATATTACAACTATGCACGATCAAATGCCTTATAAATCACGATCTATATACGTAACAAATATTGATCAGGGACTAATGTTAAAAACAATACGCACATACGTCACCTACAGGTAAATAAATTAAATGAAAACGGCACGAGAAATCATGCGTATTGACTAGGGTAACATAATTGATGTGGTGTTTATTTGTTATCAAGTTATATGGTTCCTATAAAGACAATATTGTTACACGTATTATACGTGCAGGGAAAACTAGCTGAAATAAATACTTAGCTACAAACTTAATTACATATAGAAAAGCATTTTTCGCGAAAAAATAACCGTAGAGGAAATAACAACGAACGCAGAAAGAAAATTTGAAATATTATTTATATTTATAAAAATTGAAGTTTGAAAATGTTCATACAAAACATAATATAAAATTAAAACTTGATAGAGGGCAGACAGTACCTATGAATATATATATCTATATTGTAATTAATTTAAAACTAACGTAGACGAGAATCCGACAAATATTATCTTTTACGTTATGTACGCCTGTTTCAAATCGAAAAGTACCAGGCACGTAAAAATCACGAGGAGATACTCACGGCTCAACATGATTCTTCTCTTTGAACGCGATCATCTTCTGTATCTCGTCGCTGAGGTTACACGTTGAGCCTCGGAGCTTCGCGAGGGACTTCTCGGCTTTTTCAGCCTTATCCTGGGTGAGGAGGTAGTTTGGAGTCTCTGGTAGGAGCCACATGCCGAGGAAGGATAGTATCGGCACTATGGCGCTGACTCCTGCTAGAATGTTCCATGATGTCACACTACCGATTATGTACTGAAAAAGAAAATAATATAAAACTAATGAAAACATACGTTGAATCGTGTATATATACAAAAGAGAACTTACTTTAAATGATTACGTACATAAAGATCCTACATTTTCATTAATTATATAAAAATTTTACCAACTTGAATTAATTTATAAGATATTTGCTAATTTGTCAGAGAGCCATATACTTTAAATTAGATATAAAATTTAGAGCAACGACTAAAAGAAGTAAACCTGATACTGAAGAAAAATGAAACAATGTAAACTATTTATAGACTGCAACTAGAAATATAATGTTACCCGTTTAACTAACACAGTAGTTAATACACTATCAATATCATAATTAAAACTTTATTTTTAAGTCTTAAATATATTTCAGAAACTAATATCAAAAACGACTTTATTCCGTTATTTATAAAGTTATCTAGATAAGTCAAATATTAAATATTATATAAGGCTGTTCCGCCTACAAATACAACAAAATATATTGACTCGTGCAACGTGCAATTATATATCAATAGCGCAATTATTAGCACAGTAATGTAACATCGAACCTCCAGCTACACGAACGATTCGTCACTTCAATACAAGAGGCAAGAGCAACTGTTATCGCGATCAGATGACTGTGACGTCATGAGTACTAAGGCTTAACCTATCTAAGAGTCTAAGTAGTAAATGCTGAAAATTGTGGCGCCTTTTTATATTTCTTCTAACTATAAATTCTTATCTTTACCACTGACGATTTAAAAACATCTAAAAAATGTTTCAAAGTAAACTCAAAGATCATTAATCATCTATATTTAGGCGGAATGTAAAATTCTCACAAAATGTCATCAATCAAGCGTTAGGTATATAAATTATGTATCAACAAATAACTCCCAAATAGGAATAGATTGATTACCTAGTGGAATTATCCAGTTTTTTTATCTACAATATTACACAATATTTATAGATTATAACCAAATTTAAAGTGTTTGTATGATTGTATTGTATTTTTTTCTATAAAGCAAAAATAGAGAAATAAAAAAAATGTACTAATATTATTTGAGAAAAGATATTTATATCGATTGACAAGTATTATCAAAGGTTTCCAAAAAAATCGATATTATTTATCTGGGACCTAAAAATATATTGAGTAACTGCATAATCGGAAGTTCTTGTACGGCCGACATATAAACATATAAACGTAAGTACAATTTACATATAAGCACTAAACTATTAACGTGCTTCGATGACTGAAGTGTCAATACGATTAAAATGAACGTATCAATTCATTGAACGTGACGAGTTAAACGTGAGCATTTTATTTCTATGCAAACTTTATATAATATTTTGCACGTTGTTAATAAAGCGAGGAATGAAAAAATTGCGCACTAAATTCTCCACAATAATGAAACGCGTGACAGTTTATATTCAAGTTACACGTAAAATTCCCTTATAAATTAGAGTCAAATTAGATTCAATATGCTTTTTTTCTGTTGCGATGTTGTATGATGTTTATATGTTTAAGGAAAGTAGGTTATAACCGAGTACCGACCCTTATTCCGACTAAACCCAAAGATGCCGTTTTATTTAGCATGAAGTCAAAGTCAAAGTCAAAAGTATTTTTATTCAATTTGTCTAGATAAAGTAAACCTTTGAATCGTCATGGTATTACAAAACATTTACCACCGGTTCGGAAGGCAGTTTCTATAGAGAAGAACCGGCAAGAAACTCTGATAGTCGCTCTTTTTAAAATAAGAACATACAATTGTAAATATAAACAAAAACTCGACTATTATAATATTTATACATGAAATCACAGATACCTTTTCGGTGTCTCATTTTTTCGTATCTACTCATAATAATGTTCCACAACCCCGTCTGATATTTGCGCTCTATAGCAATTCAATCATATCATCAATACATATAATAAAAACGTAACGAGTCCCTGTCTGTACATGGAAGATACATGAGAAAAAATATTACAGGAGACCTTTATTAACGCAGTAGAACCCAAAACAAATATTTTTGGAATTTTTGTCTGTTTTTTTGTGCACGCTAATCTCATAAACGGCTTATCCTATCTAGATGGGGTTTTCAATGATATATTGTGCTAAGCTTAACTTAACATTTAGTCTTTAATTCATGTCAATCAGTTGATAAATAAAAAAGTTATGGCAATTTAAAGAATCACGTTGAACTTGCTGAACGTTTGTTGGCGCGGGCTAGGCATTTTCAAAAATGCTGCCCAGAGTCACTTTCCTCGCAGGCGAAGTCGCTGGCACAGCTAGTCTTTAATACGTTTATATCAACCTAAAATTCGTTAGCGCGTGAACATTCCACAATATACGTAGTTCGGTTATTTTCAGTATGAAAATACTTTTTAAATAATATAAGTTAATGTGTACTTAATATCACGAGTATAAGTCAGAACAAATACTGTAAAAGTATACTGCTGTAAAACAAACTAAATCTCTACTGCTAATCTTATCTTCATCGATACATATAACGATGAGGATGTCGAAATTGTAACGAAATACCTACTAGGTACTTTATAATGACTATAAACTAATTATATTTAAACTATAGGTATCTTTAAAAATGAAGATATTATAGTTCTTCCTAACATATGAAATCAAAAAAAGACGTACGATTTTTCTGGCACGAAGTAATATTATTAGTTATATATTTATCTTATCCACTTCCGTACCTCTCAGGTTGTCTGACAGAGATTGCTATTTAGCAATAAGGCCGCCTCTTACATTGGTCGCCTTGTACATTATAATCTTTTTACATGTACTTATTTTTATTTTGGATGTAATGTACAATAAAGTATTAAAAATAAATAAATAAAATAATTGACTATACTAATTTTAGTCTGCCTAATGTTCAAAATTTCAATTAGCAAGAAAATATATAAAAATGCACATGCAATGCACACCACACCGATTTGCTAAACATTATCTGCCTTTCTAAATAATCCATCCAACTAGCTTGAGACTATGAAATTATAGATCTGAAATGCTACCGTTTTAAATAATTTCACGTAATATCCTTAATAACACAAACCTTCTAACCTACAAACATAACAAGAGTAATATCTCGTAGATATGCCAATAAGCAGTAAAACAAAACAATACCCATCGATCGGTCTGTTGACGTCATTGGAGGCAATGGACAAATGAGATGAGGTACTCGTAAAAGCAATTACAGTCTACGAACGATCGTGTTTCACGCCGTGAAAACGAAATACGTTTCGACAATTGGTTATACGAGTATAAGGTGTATGGAAAATTTTGGAGGCTCTTTGCTTTTAAATAAATAATTAAAATGCTTAGTACATATCTTAACTTTATACCTTCATAAATAAATAGCGACATCACCTTTTCACGAGGTATAAGTTAAGATTTTGTATTAGTCACTTCTCCATGGGACTGAATTTTATTTTACTCTATAAAACTGAAACCACGAACTACCAGTATTGGTATACCTTTTATAAATTTTTACTTATCTATAAAAATCCTCTATCTCCAATATATGTCTTACCGACAACAATTTTTAATAACTAAGTAAAAATTCAATCTAACCCTACGTAACGCATACCTTAGCTTCATTCAATATAATATATCCGGCTCGAAGGACCAATGTACGGGACACGTATAAAACGTAAACGCGCTATGTCAATGTGGTCATTTCTGTATTGTGCATTTAAACTTAAAAGTCGACTGCACTTGTCAAAAGCTTTATTGGTACTAAAATCCTAACTTCAACAATGCATATGATATAGATACAACGGGATAAACCTATCCAAAGAGCTTCAATATCTTGCTTTACGCTAGTAAATGGTTCAAAGGTTATTGAAATTCTATTCCCGTCTACTGACCTGTATAAGCACTCCAGTAGACACACCAACTGAAGCCATAGCTCCAAGCATTCCCCGTAAATGTGGTTGCGATACCTCACACGTGTACACACGCGCAGGCGCACCCACCATTCCTGAACCGAAGCCTACCAGCAATCTACCTGGAGAAAGAATACTTCAAATGAATTGAGTGTATAAGTGTTATTTAATACCAGAATATTTATGCTTGTTTTTAGTAAGAACATAATAGAGAGTGTGTCCAGTATCAATTGTTTAGGCACTAAGAACTTTGCTCAAAGATCCTACTTTAGCCACTTCTAGTTTTATCTTACTTAAAAATTGACTGTACTTTTATGCTTGTTAATTTAGAATATTTTTTTAAAAGCTGACGCTTCTCTCGTGATTCAGTTTAAATGACGCCAATTTCTCACAATGGCAATCTTTAAAAAAACTAGAGCAAGTCTAAAATTTGAATATAGTAGTAAAATTACTGTCCAAACGAAAGAAAGAAAAAAGAAGACACCAAATAAAGATTAATTATAGTAACTTACCAACATATATCATCGGTACATTCTCCGCAAAGGCAATAAGAATCCATCCGAGTATAAGAGGTATTTCAGTGAATATGAGTGTACGCCGTCTCCCGATGTTGTCCATAAGATATCCACTTACAATACAACCTATAGGTGTCCCCACTGAACTTAAACTTGCTGAAATATATTTATTTTTAAATTAGTAAATATTTTTTTGTAAAGAAAAAACTTCTTGCTATTATACTCTATGGACTTTCTACAAGAGTTAAGAAAAAAAAATTAACAATTGAATTTTTGAAATTAAAACAGATCGATTACGAAAATAAAAATATTTGAATAATATTTATATAGTGTAGAAGCATCATTAGAATAATTTTAAATAACGAAACCCTTTGATCGATTAAAAGAAAAATGTTTAAATATCATAGTTTTTAGGATACTTAAGAAGTTAGATGGCTACGTAATTTCGTCCTTAAAATAAGGTGTACTTTACACTAACAAAATATTATTTTACGTATTAAAAAATAAAACGTGACTTACGTAAAGAATTCTTTAAATTAACCGTTTACGGCGTAATAACTAGCTGATACTAAAATAGCCTACATAATAACCGCCTATTTATTCCCCGAAGGCTTTATTAAGTTATTATTAGAACTTTTAATAGATATTAATTATAAAATTACTCACCAATCCAGCTAGCTTGATTTTCAGTAATATGTATGGAGGAGTCTGGACTTTTCAGTTGTGGCAACACAGTCGCCGAGAACCCGAATGCCATACCAGTGTTGATAGTCCCCAAATTAGCTATTAACGCCGCTATAATCTGTTTGAATGCCTTCCCTCTGCCTTCCTTTCCTGCCTTTTTGGGGTTTTCCGGAACGGGAGTCTTGACAACTGTAGTTTTGACGCCATTTTTTATGAAAGGCGTCGAATCTCCCCTGAAAAATGTAGTACTATTAGCAACTTTATGTATAGAAAATGATTAGAAAAATGTAATATGAATTAAATACATTTCTTAAGTCGATATCGAAGTGCTTTGGTGTCGTATTTATCAAGAGAGATATACATACATCTTATAATATAATAATATTTATAACATAATCATCCCATTCCAGGCATAACAAACCCGCTTTATTATGACAACAAGAGCATAATTAAATACTTAATGAGCGTAATAAATAGACGGGACATTGTCTCAATACTACAATTATCGTATAAACGGAAAGGTTATCTTTTAGAGGTCGAATTATCGCAACCACTACCAGAATATAAACAACTATACCAAAAAATATACCCGTAGTAAAAGTTCATCCAGAAAATAATATTTTTTTTAAATAATCAGGTTTGAATATTAATAAACGGTCATTTTAGTGGATAGAAGAACAGTTAGTGGCGAAAAAAATACAAAAACCGCTCTTACGATGACTTAATATAAGTCGTCAAAGAAGTCTTAAGGTTCTATAGAACGAAGATGTCAAAGCTACCTTACAAGCATCGCGACTGTATTTTGCACATCTAAAATCTCTTACGCGTAGAATATGTAATATGTATCCTGTATTTTGGACATCTCTTACGCGTAGAATATGTTATATGTACCCTGTATTTTGGACATCTCTTACGCGTAGAATATGTAATATGTACCTATATCCTACTAATATTATAAACGTGAAAGTTTGTGAGAATGTATGTATTGATGTATTTTTGTTCTACTTTCACGCAAAAACGGTTAGACCGATTGAGTTGAAATTTGGTATGTAGATAGATGATACTCTGGATTAACACATAGGATACTTTATATCCCGGCATTGCCCCGGGAACTGGAACGACGCGGGAACCACGAGGCACTGCTAGTATAATATAAAGTAGATACTGATAACAAACCACGTGCTACGGAAGGCCGGCACAGCGCAGTATCAAGCCATGTGTCAATGACTGTCCTGATACAACTATTTATATCACATAACTTAACGTTAAGTACCGGCTAATTGATGGTTATTATTTTAGTAGCAGTATATATTGTATATTATTATATAGCATATTTTGCTGTAGTTAGATTAAAGTTTTTTAGGACTTCAATTTGAATAAATTAAGGTAAAAAAATCTTTAAAAACAAGCTTTTATTTAAATGCGCTAAAAAGAAAAAAATAAACTTTTACACTATAACTTTACTGTCAACTTATAACATTTCAAATTCAACATATTTGAC
>DWAJ01004960.1:0-12142 GCA_018238005.1 Eurema mandarina | reverse complement strand
ACGTTTATCACCCAGTTTCATCAAACAACCTTAAGTTGATTAAATTTAAAATAAAACAAACAATAGTTTCGCAACTAGAACAACGGTCAATTGAATCGCAGAGCGTCCGGACCCAACCTTACACGGCCAGCGTCGCTGGCAGACTAAACTGACACGCGTAAACAATTAAAATTAATTAGGTCGCGTCACGAATCTTTAGCGCTGAGCGAAACCTGCGCAGAAGTCAAAAATAAGGTATTGAGGTAACGGCGCGGTGCGCGGGGCGCGTAATCGTCGGGTGCGCGAGCGTTGATTCGTTGTCCCAGTCGTGTTGTCTTTCTCGCACCAATACGTCAATTATTCTCAGCTATTCTCGTCCATCGCTAAACATAAATGACGCGACCTATACAAAGCTAGGCGTTCTGTTCATATGGTTGACTATTGCATAACTAATTGTTGCTTCACCAGGTTGACGAAGAAAACGTAACGATTTAATACATTTTATTTTATTATTTAATTACCGAACTGTTTATTAAAAAACTACTCGGTGATTTTATTAGACCTTTCAAACAGCTATCTTTTTTTAAAAAAAAGATGTCAGATTTTGAAGTGGATTTTTATGGTGATTTTTAAGATTTTTTTGCATAATTACTATGACATTTTTCAATATTCAGTTCGGTTATTTTGTTAGTATGTTTCTTTATGGGTATACATGAATTTTTGTGTAGGAAAATTCCACGTAATTTCTTCAGTCTGGAACCTTAATTCTGAAGTGTCACTGTAATTCATATAATAAAATTATTTTATTTTCTTTTCAGGTTGGTGAGATCTTTCGTGAAGCAGGCAGTGCTTTCAATAAGTTATCTGAAATGACGATGTTATTACACCCCGTAGGCGATTCTCAGCCAGGGTAAGCAAAGGACTTTTTCAAGAATAGGAAATGACAAATTTTGAAGTGTTTTAAAGAGCTTTAAATATTACACACTAATTCGATGTTCGCCTGAGTCAGTGGTAACACAACTGCCTTCTGCATCTGGGTTCGATCCCTTGAAAATTAATTTGTAATTTAATTATTTTCATCTATATGCATGTCTATGTAATATATCGCATCAGGTGGCACAAAATAACGCGGTATATTAGGCATCGAAAAGTATTACTAAAACTATTTGTTAATTGAAAAATATGTAAATTACAGTGGAAAATGGACCGAGGAAGAAATCGAGATGCTCAGATCCTGCGTTCATCGCTTTGCCGTTGACTTGAACAAACTTAGTCAACATATTAAAAACAGAACAGTGTAAGTATGAAAATAATGTTTTGTTTATGAGATGGCAGGTACCTGAATAGGAAGTTCGCCCAAACAGTGCCAAAGGTAAGTAAGTAAAAGGAGAAACTGACTGACTGACTGACTGACGAAGGCACTTGAAATTTGGAAGGGACGTAGCTTAGGTACTCTAGAGGTGCACTAAGAAAGGAATTCCCGAAATTCCCTTGGGAACGGGAATTAGGGGGAAAATCCTTTTGTATGAAAAATCCAAACCGCTTAAGTTAGACGCTTGAAATTTGGCATGCAGGTACCTTAGTAAACTTAAAGCTTAGTTGCAACAGGATATTGCAAAATTCTAACGGGAACGGAAATTAGCGAGGGTCAAAGTTTATATGAAAATCCACGCGGACGGAGTCGCGGGCTACAGCTAGTAGACTATAAATATCCATGAGCATTTTACCACGCAAAGAAAATATGAAACTTAAAAGTCCCTATTGAATTCATCAAGAATTTATCTGGACTATGTAGTGATATTAAGGAAGTATAAGAGTTCGCTCATCATGTTCCAGGTCGCAAATCCGCACAACATTGAAAAAGAAGGCATTCGAGGACGCAGGTATACCGGTGCGGCAGGTTAATAACGCTATCAACAACGTAGCCCATCCGCCGACACAGGTAGTCTCGCCACTGAGCCTCCTCCAACCCAACGTATTAGGAAAGAACGCCGAGGTTCAAACCTTCACTAACTAATGGAACATGCTGATTTTTTTAGATCTTATTTTATTTTTATTTTTTTTAATTTGATATCTACTTTTTATGTGTGGTCTGCCCTAGTTTTCAGTTAGTGAAGTTTGAATTTTTGTTAAGCTTTTCCCTCTCACGCGGTTGCATGCTGTCGGAGGTAATTTTAAGCTAAGAAGCACCTGCTGTTATAGTTTCAAGGTTTTGGTTTAAGAAAGTTTCTTTAAGAAACTGACTTTTTAATTAGTTATAAAAGTAGTAGGTAGTAGTATAAAAAGGTTTCTAAATGTTTATTTTCCACTGCAGACAAAAATACAATAAATAACATAAAATATGCATCTTACATTTTTGTTCCTTATTATGAGCAAACTATTTTTAAATACAAGAAATATTAATATGTACTTACTGTCCTTTATGTTCATGTTTATTATTTTGAAGGATATTTTATATTTTTATTTTATTTATATTTTTAAATTTTATAAACATTAAAGCAGTAGATCATTTAAAAGAATTTTATGAAACCCTTTTATCTGTGTAGTTGTATGTAGTTAAGGTTGATAGAAGGTAAAAAGGGATATATTTTTTATTTAGAGGGGTATATTTTTTGATACATTTTTCTGCTTCTGTAGTATTGATTCATAAGTAGTAGTGGCTTATTTATATTATAAATTCTTGTATTCTTTCAATATCAGTGAAAATATTTCATTTTTGTATTTATAACTTTGACAAATTAAATTCAAAAATATATTAATAAACTATTTTGATGTATGGATAAGCCAAAGACAATTATTTATATATTTTTATTTCTGTGTGAATATGAACGTCTGCGTACACCAGTAATAGCATGTATTTGAAACATAAGATAGAAAATCACAGAGCAAAAATGTAATATTGTATTTAAGCAATTTTTTCTTTCATGTACACTCGATACTTATTAATTATTATACATGTATATTAATTTTTCAATTAAACTTCTATCTGTTTTTATAAAAAAGGTTACAAATAGGTATATACTATTAATTTATAATTAAATATCAGTTCTTACCGATTAAAACGCCACTAAAACTAGTGTTATAAGCGTGTATGTGATGCAGGTGACGCTGAATATGCTGAACGCGTCGGAATCCGAGGTGGACGTGGAGGGTCTCAGCAATGACGTCAAGTTGGAGTTCGAGGCGGGCAACGAGGAGGTGGCCACCTGAGATATGCTTTGCTTCACGTAGGATCGACTGGATCGGTAGCGGCCGTCGCGTGACGTGGCGAGCTTCGTCAAACATAATCGCCCGCGCTGCGCTCGGGGGTCGAATCTTGAATGCGCGGCTTGATTTTAAATTTCGAATCATTTAGTTTTTTTCTTAACGGCCATTACCTTTTGTGTTGATTGAAAATTTGCAGACAACGAAATTAATTAAATAATAGATGATTGACAAAAAAAATGATTTTACAAATATTATGTATTTTGAATAAAAATAATTACGGAATTTTCGTTAATTTTTTTAGACAAAATTAACTTTTATGATTTCTATTTAGTATTCAAAATTCGACTCCTAGCGTTGAGGTGAGACTAACGTGCTGTCATTATATTGTTTAACTCATTTTACCAGTGTTCTTCGTTTTTATATTTTTACTATTATAATTTTAGTACATTGACTTGTGTTTTGAAGAGAAATAGTTTACTTCAATAGAGATAAGTTGATTAATGGTTAGGTAAATAATTTTATTTTTATCAAAAGGTAAAATTGTTAATTGTTTCTTAAATTTTCATTTATATGGATTAATTAATTACATATATTTTTGACTTATGTTTGACGAAGCTTGCAGGCCTTAGAGTTACGTTACGTTACCGTTCTTACGTTTATTTCTTACCTTTGTTCTAATAACATCCTCGGTTGAAATTTGACATTATTTGTTTCTGTATGACTTTAGTTAATTTTATTATAAGTATCGTTCAATCGTATTTCGACAATGATTTCGACTAAGTGTTGGTAATTAAGTGCCCTTTTACAACGGAAGTTCTCGAGGTGAAAATGTTAATGTTACAATATACAATATTTAGTAAAACCGACCGTGCGTCGCTCGTTATTTCGCACGGCTTATTATTATCAATGTTGTAAAGATAATTATATTTTTGATATATGCATCTTATGACTCAATATAAATACAAAAAATTAATTTTAAATGTTAAGTTGATGTAAGTAAATATTATTTTTCCGATTTTTATTTGTTTTTATTTTTCCTTTTTATGGTTCCTTTTATCGTTTATTAGTTTTTTTTGTATTAATTATCGAAATGGTTTAATGAGATTGTTGAATAGAAGGTAGCATTGTTATTTTATACACCTTAAGTTATTTATTACTAATTTTACACCTTTAAAGTCAGTGTTATATTTTGATTCGAATCGCGACATTTGGCTCCTTTATCGTTTCACTCTATTTTTCTTACTGTATCTTTTATTTTCGCGGGTTATTTTAATTTGCATTTCTTTTTTTGAAAACGGCTTAAAACAAAAGCTGCCAACGTAAATGTCTTAGTTTGTAAGCAACGTAATAGAAGAACCTTACTGCCTTAATGTGTAGGATATTTTAAAATCTATATTATCATTTATCTGGGCGATGGTATGAGTAATATTTCTATAATTATATTCTCTTTCCATACTTCTTCGATCTGCTAACTCTCGATTTGATTGGATCTCTTCTCGTTATAGATATAAGAAAACTGAAGTCTATACCTCATAGGTTAATTTTAAAACATCGGCTAGATTATGATTACGATATGGCAACATTTGGATACCTCTCAAGTTCTCAAAGCATTAACAATAAAACCACAGTGGCCTCGTAATTGGACTTGGATTTGGAAGACTTCTAGACGTTTGATATATTTTTTAGCGGCAGTTTACAAATAATTTTGATTTTTTTTCTTCAGTTATGGCAATTACTGTTAACTGTTTGCCAGTGTCGAATAATTGAGTTATACATATTCGCCATGACCGAAGCGTTGTTTTTTTTAAGTTCTTATTACGGCCAGCTGTTCTTTGAGCTGTGTTTTGAGTTCGCGGTTAATTTTGTATCAAAATTACTAATTCAGTATTTTATTTTATTATTTATATTTATTAATTTATATTGTTTTTTATTTATATTAATTATTATATTTATTAAATTTCAGCCCCTTTGATCATAGATGATTGGATTTAATTTTTAACTTTAAATTTGTGATTTATCAGTAGATCTCTTCCAAGTTCAAGTTTTTTATTTGTTATCGTTACGTATAGAGAGATATTCGTTTTATGATTTTGTTTTGACGGCTAGGTTAAGTGATTACGTTATGTTTGTTTTAGAGTAAAATGTTATCTACTTTATAGTCGTTAATATGGATGTTAGTAACGGAATGCATTTTTATAATAAAAAACAAAATGTTAAAAAAAGTATAAAAAATAACAAAAGCAAACAAAAAAAATATCGTAGGATTTAATATAAGTATAATATTAATTATAAAAGTAGGATTTTTAACAGGTATTAGGTTTAAAATCGTTTGGTTTTTTAGAGTTAATTTCTACAGTATAAGATAACTTATGTTTTTAAAGTGACATTCTACCTACAATTAAATGCCTTACAGTAATTGCTTAATGATGAGGATATTTTCATAAATATTTTACTTACTTAAATGCAAAGAATTATATTGAATCTAGTATTTTTTGTTGCAAATTCGCGTTATCATATTCATTTTTTGATATTGCAGTATCTTTTATTATTTTCCGACATTTGGTCAAATTATTTTTTTTTTTTAAATGTTATCTTTTTTTTAATATGCGACCGTTCATTCATTTGGCTTCGTTTTTCATGTCATAAGTTATTTTAAGAAGTTTTTATAATTAATTTCGCCTTTTCTATTGCAAATTTCTTACATTCATTGTTACGGTTGAATCTTCGTTAAGCAAGAGGATCCTAATCTACATTATGTGTAGGACACTCAGAAATTTATGAGAAAAATAATAATATACTATACTTATTTGAATTAAACTATTATTTAGTTTAAACCTTAACTATATTCCAGAATCTCGAAAATAGCATCCTTTGATTTGAAACTGATGGAAGTTGATTAAATATTTATTTAATTCCGGTCTTGAAGTCGTAAAACACCATACATAGCACAAAAATGTGACGCACATTGCTTGTAAAAAAGGAGCAGGCAACTAAGAATAAAAACAAACACTAACTTTCAATTACTCATTCGAAATTTAAAAATAAAATGTAACATCCCAGTGCTCCTATAAGTTCTTTTCTTAAAAATTTGTGAGTGGCCTATTATGTAATGATATTGGCCTCCTAAAAAGTTATTCATAATTCTAGGATTATTGTAATAACAACATAGATCATTCCAGACGGTCTTCCAAAAATTATAATGTAGATATTTATTTTACTTATTGTAGTAAACTAAATGTTAGATAGCCATAATTCATTCATAATTTATTGATAGTTTAGTTAGTTAAATCCTTGCCTCATCTAATTGGTGAAATCTTAGTATGTTCATAGCTAGTAATAATTCCATACCTATAGACCTCTAACATAGTATAATATAATTGCGTTATGAACTGCCTTTCGAGATACCTGATAATTAATTAAAATACGCGATGAGCCTTTGATTCCGCGCAAGCCTCAGCGTTGGGGTTGAAAAAAAATATTTTGTTAACATTATATTATTAGGTTAAATAAGTGTAGTTATCGAGTGTTATGGTAGATTTATAATAAAAATTAAAAATAACAAAAAAATATAAAAAAAATACAAAAAAATCGTAGAAGTAAATAAATTTAACGCTAACAAAAAAATATAAAATAAAAAAAAACAAAAAAATCGTAGAAGTAAATAAATTTAACGCTTTATTCGGTTATATATAAATTAGTCGTTAATTAACATTCCGGGGTAATATTGATTTGGATTGCTATTGTAATTAATTTACAGTTGCTTAATAACTTTATAATTTATTTAAGAACTATCAGCCAAACATTTCGCGGTATCTTGACTCTGTGTTCATAGTCGTTCATAATGTTCGATTTAACAGAACGTAATTATAAACGGATAAGAAAACAGAAGCAAGTGACAATTATTGATCACTTCACATTGAGCTTCCTTCATAACTACTGCATTTTTATTCGTACGGTTTGTCTTTGGTTGCACTCGACACACAAATGTTTCGGGTATCTGGGGAAATTATATTTTTGGCCGAGCTGAGATGTTAATGCTTATTTATCGGCTGTAGTCAGCTCAGTATCGTTACTGATTTTGTAACGGTATTGCATGCTGGGTACATGAATAGAAGAACCATTAGCATCATTGGCTTACTTCAATTTTGTTTCCAAAAATTCTTTTATCTTCAGCGCAAATTAACTGCACACCACATACTTACAGCACCTAGTCTTAAGGATACATGGAGACGCTTTATCGTACACTTTTAAGCACAAAATCAAGCACAGAAACCAGTAGGTAACACCAAAAACTTTAGGTATAGTTTTCCGCGTATCACATTTATTTTTCGTCTTTCAGTCAATAGTATATACTTTGTTTTCTTTTTTTAAATATGTTGGTCTTGGGATTTACGATATTTTACATTCGGCGCATTCTTGAGCTAAATCTATGTTTACCGGCGTTTACTACTAAACTGAACACGTGAAGAAAAATACAGCCTTAAAGAATCCAAATATAGCTTTTACGACAGACTGGTACGTAATAGGTATAATAAGTACAAAGCGCACAAACAAAAGTATTTAATAAAACGCGATTTATAATATTTTAGCGATATATATATTTATTTATAGAATTTTACTATAACACGAATATCTCAAAACGAATAGCGTGTACATAATCTGTTAGTATATTGTGCCTACTAAATTAATTTAGCACTTACCAACACCCGTTTTTACCTGGAATATTTTAACAGTTGTATCAGTTCAATTGCTTTACGTTTGCAAACCAATTCAGTGACTTTAATATCCAAAATCACGTCAGAGATCTACTTTAAAATATCCAATTTTTTGTCTTTTGTTTTTAACAACCAGTACGTGTTGTGTTAAATAAAATTAAACCGGCAATTTTGTTAAAATTTTGAGAGAACATGCAATATATCAAAATCAATTTACCTCTAACCTACCTCTTAGTTGTTTTATATTTGTATTTTCCATATTACCTCATCATTTCATTATAATCGCTTACATTGCCACTTAACATAATTCGTGTATATAATCGTTCATGAAAATTTTACCATCAAGTGCCATAAATCATTAAGTTCATAGATAATCTGCGCTTCTACGTTGTACACATGTAAATATGTATAAATACTTTGTATGTCGTTATTTAGTACGTATGTAATTATTAAGTATATTAAGTGCATAAAAGTTCAACATTCACAACAGCAATAGTATCTGATATTAGCGTAAATCTAGTGTTGATTATTATATTAACCTAATTTTTTAATTATAGTTCATTGTTAAGATTAATATTACTTATTATATAGGATTAGTTAGATTACCATCTACGTGTCGGGTTTCTTATATGATATTGGCAATAAATACAAAACATTTTCAATTTTCTCTACATTAAAACCGTAGTAATAATTTGGTAAAAAAAAAATAAAGATGCCGAGGCATCATTATAAAGAAATAACGGTGAAGATTCCTGTTCTATTGTAACAACACTTATATAATATGAAAATTCGCATACTGTCTTGCAATTTTTTTTATTGGAAAACTGATAACAACTTGTTTACAATAAACAATGCAATTGGTTAAATATCACCAATCATTTATTCAAAAAATATTGTATTGTTCCTGATTAACGATGCTGCCCATCAAGCCCCGAAAATGTCTAAAACTTCAGAATTTAAAAAGCAACCAAAATGTCCTCAAAACTTACTCGCGCTTAGATAACTCATTTAATATTAAATTTAGGCTAAAATCATTAAGCATAGTAGTTAAAAAAAAACATATTGAAAAAGACAAAAAAATTAAATAAAATAAAAAATACAAAAAAACAACAAATAAAAAAAAAAGCAAAAAAATCCATCCTAGTTATAACTAAACATACTATTAATGTATTGCGGTTCAATATTAACATAATTTAATTACAAAATAAAGGAAAGATAACGTCTATTTCCTATAAACTAATATAAAGAGGATAATAACACCACCGGTGGATTTTTGTAAGGTGCACGTACGAAGGGACGGATCGGACCTTGATACATTAATAGCATTAGGATTAAGACATGCCTAGCTACTAACTAGTACCTTCATTATGTAATATACGCACTAGATCTAGGTAATCATTATAAAATCTACATATATATTATAATAATCTACAAACAGGCTCAAATAACTTTAACTGTTATATAATCGTACGTATATATACTATTGATTCTTTGTAATGCTGGTATGTACGTATTGTAGTGTGCAATCCAATCAGAATTATAACCATAATTGTCATTATTTGTTTCCAATAGTTTCCTAGTTTTTAAATAGGATATCTCAGGTGTTATTCTAAATTTCCATCTGTGTCTGGATGTTTGAATGTAAATTCTCTGTATAATTTTATGTCAAATTTAAAACATTTTCATAAGGTCAATAAGTAGGTAATTGCATTGTACTTTGAACTGTTTTCTTTTTAAAAAAGTTATGTCGAATTGATATTTTAATTCCTCTGACACATAAAGTGCATGCAAACTACGGAGACTGTCCATAAAGACTGAAAGATTCATATAAACCTATACAAACTTTTTAAATGTATTGAAATGCAAATGATACTTTCATCTTCCTATAACGCGTTAATCAGGTTATCCTGCTCAGTCAGTCACAATTCAATTCATATAAAAAGTTTGCATTGAAGTTACCTATGTATAATAATCGTCAAAAAAGTTTAGCGATTGACGAGAATAGCTGCGCATCGGTAGAATCGCGCGAGGAAGACAACACGACTGGGACAACCAATCAACGCTCGCGCACATGACGATCACGCGCCCCGCGCGCCGCACCTCGATACCTTATTTTTGATTTCTGCGCAGGTTTCGTTCACCGCTAAAGGAAATTGACGGTTACTATAGGTATTTATAAAAGTCTCACTGTAGTTTCATGCATTTACGTTCGGATTGAAATCCATATTTCTAGAATGAACTATAACGAAAGTATTGGAAACCAGTAATACCTACTTACGTATTATAAAAATGTACCTACCTACGGCAACGCACTGGTGATATTGCAAGTTCACGGGTAACGTCGATCGCAGATCAAGTGACACGCTTTGTTAACACCCTCTCATATAAGAAAAAAAATCTGACGATATTCATTTAAACGTCATAACTCACAAAATCGTAGCTTACAAGCGGTAACAGACAGAAATGGGTTTATTATGAAAAGTACATACCAGTATTTTAAGAGGTAAATTTAGGAGGTTCAGTAATATAGATGAATTTCATACGTCATATTTATTTCTAGTCATACATATTGTTACTATATTAAAATTAGGTAAGTAAGGTAGTTTTATTTTTAAGTTTATTAGTTTAGTTTATTACCAGAACAATGTTCGGTATTGCGGCGTTCCATGTACTTAATTAAATATAGACGGCTCGAGTAAAGGTTCTGAGAATAAAGTTACCATTAAATCTACATTGAAGAGAGAATCAGGAAAAACACCAATACTTTTATAAGTTTGCATATAATGTTAGTAGCTTTATTCTTAAAACCTCAGGCCTAGACTAGCTTTAGGTATTGTAAGATGTTACTTATTCGTTAATTTTCATAGTTTTTGTTACATTCGTAGGTATAAGTAGGTAAATTAGAATTTAATTGTACATTATGAGAATTCGAAGACGAATACTTACCTTACTAAAAGAGAAAAAACGAGTAGCCTGTACAGTTGACGTTGTGTATAGATAATAGATCTTTAATAGTAATATATATAATATTCTACTGATTCATATTTACCCGATTTTGTGTTGGATATCATTATTATTATTTTTAATTTTTTGAAATTATTCACTATTTTTCAATATAATTATATATAACCTTAATTTTGATACCGTGTATAAATAATTCTCAATTTAGTTAGTATTATGATATTTTAAAAGCAATAACGATTTGGAATTTAGTTTTCATAACCCGTTCGTTGTTGGTTTATTGTTTAACTATTGTTGTAGTTGTCATTTCTGTAATTTTTATTAACCTGTGTATTTGTTGTGTTCTCCGAATTACACTATCCTCCCCGAAACCGTTGTATTATTTGCTACCCTTAAAACTACTTGTCTTTGATTTGAACTGATTTTTAATTTTCAGTATGGAGTTCGCTACAATAAATTAAAATAAGTGATGGTAATCCTGTAAAATTGTGTAGATCATCGGACTTGTGAGGTAAATAGAGAATTAAATGATTCTGAATTGATTTGTCATATTCTATTTCTAACATAGGTTTTTAGTAACGAGGGTTCTTGAAAAGAGATATATAGGTAGTTTAATAAATCGGACATGCGCGAGTTCCTCGTCCAACGAAGGATTTTTGTAATGTGCACATTTGATATCCCAATTGAACCATACAAATCGATATTTTAAGATTTTATTATTAGAGTACAAATAAGTTTCCGCCGTTTTATACTAGATGGCGTGGCACAGAGTTTCGGTTAGCTTTCGCAGATGATAACCGGCTTAAAAAATAATTTGGACATTCAAGAACAACATCACCTATTAATATCATTGATTTTATATTGGTAAAATATAAATTTTATAAGTTGGAAATGTCAAAATTCAGCCAAGTAAGCGTCATTTGCGGAAAATATTGGTGTACTTCTTTAATTTAATGAAATCTGCTGCTGAGGCGCATCAATTGCTCGTAGAAGCATATGGTGAGGGTGCTTTTTGTCGAGAGTAGTTTCAAAAGTGATTTCAAAAAACGGTGATTTCGACGTAGAAGACAAAGATCGCAGTGGAAGGCCAAACATTTACGAGGATGCAGAATTGGAGGATTTATTGGAGGAAAATTCATCTCTAACACAAAAAGAACTTGCTCCAACATTAGAAGTCAGCAAGCAGTCTAACATCGTTTAAAATCATTAGGAATGCTTCATAAACAAGTAAATTGGTCCTTTCTGTAAAACTAACTTAGGTCGTCATTCCCCATTAATAA
>DWAJ01004959.1:0-12142 GCA_018238005.1 Eurema mandarina | reverse complement strand
ACAGCACGCTTCGCGAAGATTGCGGAGTGCCCTTGTTAGTGCGATTCCTTTATTTTCTTATAGATATTTTGAACCATATTCTGTGTAGCGAAAGAGTCTATACCGTTCGTAGTTGGAACAATAGTTAGAACAAGTTATATGTTAGTGAGGAGTCATGAAAAACCATCCGATGAACCGTAAATTGTATTGTTTGGATTGTTTTCATCATAAATCATTTGAAGTCTAACGGTAAATACGTATACATACCAGTTTTTATATAAAATTATTTTTTATCTTATTGATGATCTACTGTTTATGAAGTTACTATGCACTAATATAATAAAATACTCTATTATCAATAGAATTTTCACAAGATCCTGTAGTCTAATTAAATAAGTCTTCTTAAAACTGTTACATATTAAACAACAATATGCAAAGACCTTTCAAAAAGGTTTTATATGCCATAAAGTTTGTGTGAGCAAGTGTGAAACGTTTTTAAATGAATTCTCATTAAGAGTCGTAGTGCCGGCGGTAAATTGAAACAGTGTTATGTGTAAGTACTACATCGTAAAACGTATTTGCTGATTAGACCATTAACAAAGCACTTTACTTGTTACGACTGCAGTATTTCTTCCATGTGTAAGAATTGAAACAATATTTGATAATTTAAAATTACACGCAAAGGTTTCAAATTTTGAATTGTATTTTCATTGTAGTTTTCTCAAATAAGACTTACGTTTTTCGAAATGAGTAAAGTTAAATGAGTAAAAGAGTTAAACAAACATATAAGCCATTATAAGTAAGGTGTAACTAAAAACCAAATACTATAACGAAGATGTCAGAAGACTACAAATTATATAATATTAACAAATTTTACCATAAAGAATGGAAACATAAAAAACAATCAATCCTACTATAATTTTATGAAAGTGCAAGTTTGTGATTATAAATGTGTATGTTTGTTGCTCGTGAACGTCAAAACTACTGAATGAATTTCTATAAAGTTTTACTATACAGGTAGATTACATGACGAAAACAACGAAGCCTCCGGCTCCTATACAGACTTCCCCGATATATAACACTACATTACTCAAACCAGAATCGCAGAAACTAAGCAATCTTCAATTGACACATCCGTTATCCAGTTACATTGAAACAATAATTTCGAAGCTCGGATCGAATGTGAAATAATGGGTGAAGCCGCATATCAGTGGCTTGGTAGCTATTCTAGCATTCCACCAACCGATAATTTTCTCCACCACGCTGTTCCAATTTCAAGCTAATCATATCCTCATAGCTGTTATATGTTTCGCAATATGTGGAAGTTCATTTTGAGATGGAATTTATACAGCCACAGAAAAAAAAAAGAATACGTCAGTTTGACAGTTCTGCGACAGATTAAAAAAATGTTCATAATTTTAATTTTGTCTCTCTAATACTTTATCAATAAAGTATCTTAATTCAAACTAGTAAATTACTTGTATTGATAAATTACTCTCTACATTGTTAAAGCTATTTACACTTGAGGCACTTTTTAACACATCAGACGTATTTGTAATTGAAGCTGTACAATACAGCTTCAACTAAATAATCCTCTCAACTTACTATTAAGTAAAATTCAATATCGGCGTCATCAATTCCGCTATCAAGATGTTAGTATTGACACAGGCTATATCGCTTCATGACCCTTTGGCCAATACCCGACGTGGTGTCGCGCTGGGCGTGAAGGCTAAAGGTTATTTGTATTATCTTAACTTTCACGATGCCAAGCGATGATTGTCGAATTAACGTGTTAAGGATAGTGTTCAGGTTGCGATGCCTTTAGAAAGTACCTTTGATGACACATTATCTGTTACCTTACCTTTTCTACAAAGAGTTTTATATAGGGAATTGATCCTTTTGGTACTAAGGAATGTTTTAGTTGGCTTTTGTGACAGTGGGAAATCCTCTTACAGATACGAGTACAGCGTTCTCCTTCGGGGAAGAATGTGCTTATTTGGGACTCGCACGGAATAGTGCCAGTACTGACTAAAGCCCACTGGTGTTCCGCTACGCACATACACACTGACGGATGCCATAAGCAGTCTTAAGTGAAGTCTAAAACTTTTTGATACCCATTAGGGTATCAAGGTAAGGTAGGGTAAGGTCATAAGGAAGGTAAGAAGAAGTATATATAAGATTTATAATTGTATAAATATGATTATAAATAAATAAATAAATATTTTCAGGACATTTATACACAGCGCCATTTAGTTCCAAACTAAACCGAAGCTTATGTTATGGCAACTAGATAACGGAATAAATTACATGTACATACTTTTCTTTTGTAAATACATACATACAATACATAGCAACACCCAGACCCCAGAAAAATACAAATATATTTTTCCGGTGTGGGAATCGAACCCACGACCCTTCGCGCAGAAAGCAGTTGTGTTACCACTGCGCCAAGCGTCGACATAAAAACAATGAAAAACACAGTTCGGACAATGAAAAAGTAATTACTTAAATAAGTGTATACTTAAGTTAATATGTAATTATTAATAATTATATTTCAATTTTAGGCGACTGTGGTCGAAGTGTAGTTTCTTTAGCGACGCCATTTTCCGGCATCACTTTTGCTGGTGATTCGCTTGACACGGCGAAACGCATTATGTCGTCTGAAAAACATTATAAAAAATATTCGTTTTAACAACAATAAATGTATATATTGGAGCAGATGGACGAAAAGAATAATCAAGATAGTGAAAACAATTGCAATATTAGTTAGTTAATCGAATCTCCTTGGTTTATAACAATGTACCTAAATTAAAACTTAAAAGAATCGTGTGGCATTTGTCAGTTGCTATAATAAACGTCAGCGTGGTGAAAATAATGAGATATTGGATAATTAGTAATCGAGCTGAATATATGCCGTGAATATGTTTCTGAAGTTTTACTTATTAAGAACCTAAGAAAGAGCCATCTTGAAGCAAACAATCATTACCTCGTCATCACTACAACTACTACGACGTCACTCTCTGCGACATGCCTTACTAGAATTGCTTCCTATACAATAGTGAAGACTTTCTATTTAATAAGCACATAATAATTATTTTAGACTCAATTTTTTTTAGATTCTATGAAATTCTATCTTCTTGATGCATTAAACAGCTCGTGAAAGAGTCTGCAAGTGACGCTGTCGCAAAGCGGGACAGTGGAACACTGTGGGGGTTTCGTCCTAACCTACTTATAGTGCGCGTCATTTTTGTTTACCGCTGGACAAGAATAACTACGCATTGGTAGAATCGCGCTCGTAATTGACGTATTGGTGCGAGAAAGACAACACGGCTGGGACAACCAATCAACGCTCGCGCACCCGACGATCACGCGCCCCGCGCGCCGCGCCGTCCCCTCGATATCTTATTTTTGACTTCTGCGCAGGTTCGTTCAGCGCTAAAGATTCGTGACGCGTACTATACCTACTTTCTTCCCCCGAGATTATGATACGTAGATAATGTCTTTTATATACAATAGAAGTAAAGAATATCATAGTCTCTTTAAAAGCATAAATCTGAATCGCAGTACTTTTCACATTATTTTCTATTCTATAAATCAATCATAAACGTAAAGATTTCTGGAAAATTCTCGCTGGAGTTTCAGCGTTCATATTTTATCGCCGCCTTTGCAAACGGCTATAAAACTTTGACAAAAGGGTATTCGGAATGTAGGTCACAAGCGAATCAAATATTACATGAAACTGGACACGAATTTTCTAAATTATCTCCATTTATTCCGATCTCGGACATCATAGAGTTCGAGGCTGGCAAAATAAAATACGTGACACGATGATGGAAATGTTTCTTGAGTCTTTTGGTTAGAGTTGCGACCGAATCGAACCGATTTATTTTTATAAACTGTGACTTATTTATAGAACATTCTAGAAACAACTGTTTTATTACAATTATGTGAGATTAGATATTAAGATTTGTATTGTTACTCTTTGCTGGAACTGCAATTAATATTTAGAATTAAATGCTACGCTCGATGTATAAATGAACAAAAAATAAACTTTTCTTCTCATTTGGCTATATTTTTATATACTATTCTCCTTTGTTATTTTAATACAAAATTGGTTCATAGAGCTATTGTTGGCCAGGTTCAACGGTTTTCATAAAATACTAACAACCAGGCGAGCCACCTCATTGAAAGTGGTCATCGCCGTCCATGAACATACCTGGTACTTATCTGCTCTTAACTAAGTTCCCATCCCTCTAGAAGAGACATGTTATTTTTTTATAGTGGAGAAAATCCTCATAGGATACCTATGGGTTAATTCTGATTTGTACCGACCAAAACCCCAATGTGTCCCACCTTACCGCAATGGGTTACCTTCACAGACTCTTCCGCGACTAAGAGATATATAACCTACAGCATTAAACCACGCACCGTTTTGAGCTCACCTTTGAAGTGGAACACGATAGATGCGAGTAAGCCCAGGAGTCCTGTGGCTACGAGTAGCCAGCGCACCACTCCCACTATGCGCTTCGGGATGAATAGCTGATGCTTCAACATGTTCACAAACGTCTTGTTCAGGGCTAGACCCTACAATTGTTATATTTCTAAAGTAGTTGGTACATGATGGGGTATTACTTCAAAGTACACGTTACAAATTGACTGAACATACATGAGTAAACTCTTACTTTTTTGTTCAGTCTTGAAAAGAATAAATAAATAAAAAACACACTGACACAAACAAAGAAGTACACATACAAGGAATAGAATAGCCAATTGGCGGCCTTATGGCTACGAAGCGATATCTTCCAAAAATTGGGAAAACTACACTTTTTTATTGTCGAGATACGACAAATACATATTCTAGAAACTAAGCATTTAGAATATATTTATTACGTTAGTTATGAAGAAAGTGTAGCATTTGTTTGTTGAAAAAATTAATAAAGTTGACAGTTTTACTGATTCAAAAGAGTTTGTAATTTACTGTGTAACAATATCTTACTTCCTCCACCCAAAAGAGTGGTGCGATGGTGTTAGGCAGGCTCTTGAAGAGCTCCACTTTCTCGGTCTGAATCAACTGCAAGCTGAACTGTACTCTTTGTTTCGCGACCATTGGCGTTCCAGTGATCTAGGAAAAGGTTTCAATATAAGCCACTAACGGTATAGTTTGAGCTTGTGACACCTATTTTGTTTTAATAGCACAATATAGATATTTGCGTAAAATTGTTTTTTAGCAAGTACATATAACATTAAATAGTGATCTTGATTTAAATACTATCAGATGATCATGGTAGAATAGCATTAGTTTCTCTTTTTCATATAGTATTATTGACAATGGCTTAAATCTGAATAGAACTATTAACAAAAGAAGGTTACTCCTTTTAAGTGAATTAAAAAACGATAAGCATTAAAGACTATTTAAAGATCTCAACTACGCTCCATCGTAGACCGCGATGTGGCTTACCATCAGGTGACTCGTGGCCCATTTTGAATAAAAAAAACCCGAATTTTTCTAACACTTACCGGCTCAAAATCAATCACAATTTCGTGTTCATTAACATCAGGATTCAATCCCTTAACAGTTTTCAGTAGCTCCGGATCGCTATCGTAGTAATGTGGCAGTGACACGTACATTGGAGCTCCAATGCATTTAGATACGTCCATGAGGCCTTTGGGAGGACATTGGTCGGCGGACGGGCAGTAGCATTGGAGCTCTGGGTCATTGGCGAAGTCTCCTATGTTTGCGATGTATCTGTTAGTTTTGATGCCGCGGTAGGATGTTTTCTTTTGGTACCAGGGTCTGAATGTTCTGGAAGCAAATGTATTATTAATTTATCCATGCGCTATTTTATTGTGTTTATGAAAAGACCTGGATGAAAAGTGTTAAATTTTGTAATATGATTATTTGACAAACAATTATTTTTAGTAAACTTCCTTTCTCATTGCTTTTATTAAGATGCTTTTACTTGTATATTTTATCCGTAGTTGCAACAAGGAAAACGCATAAATTTGTACCTTTTGTATTTTTACATAAAAATAAAAAGTGCAAAAAGTTTTTACTAACCTGCACAAATCACCTGAAAACGATTCTAATCTGTCAAATTCCGTTAAAAATGGCGGGAAGACCGTCCCGTCAGTCCCTTGTAGCTCATTACAATGGTCCCGCCAAATATCCTGCTCAGTTTTACCATCAATTGCCACCACTTTACCAACGTCCATGACGTTTTTTATACCCCTTTGAACTGTTATTACGTGCTTATCTATGGTTCCGTTACGCTGGAAAAAAATTATAGATAACTCGTTTAATAATAATAATTATATATTAAAAACTTTTTCACAGTTATAATGCGTCTGTGGTACATATAGTAAAATCTTCAAAAAAGTATCTTATTCATTTGTAATGTTGTCTATAGACAAATATAATCTATACCAATATTATAAATGGGAAAGTAACTCTATCTGTATGTCTTTCCATCACGCTAAAACTACTGAACCGATTAGAAGAAAATTTGGGACAAAGATATTCTAAAGCCTGGGGAAGGACATAGGCTATTTTTTTTAAATCAACCCCCAAAAGGTTGCGCGAAGTGTTGAAACTTTTTATAATTTTACGCTTTCACGACCAAAACGCTGAACCGATTGTAATGAAATTTGGTACACAGATGGCCTAGAGTCTGAGATAAAACATAGGCTACTTTTTAACTAGAAAAAGGAGTTATATGGAGGGAAGGGGGGTTAAAGTTTATATAAAAATCCACGCAGACGGAGTCGCGGTTAACAGCTAGTATAATATAATATAAAACGAATAATGTTATAGAAGTGAAATTGTTAAAATATTTCATGATGATATCATAATATTAAAAATTCACTATTAAGTACAAAGATATAACAGATCAAGAATGCTATTTTTATTATAAGTTGCGTCACTAATCTTTAGCGCTAAACGAAACCTGCGCAGAAGCCAAAAATAAGGTATCGAGGTGACGGCACGGCGCGCGGGGCGCGTGATCGTCGGAAGCGCGAGCGTTGATTGGTTGTCCCAGTCGTGTTGTCTTTCTCGCACCAATACGTCAATTACGAGCGCGATTCTACTGTTGCGCAGCTATTCTCGTCCAGCGCTAAACATTCGTGACGCGCCTACGACGACCTATATCTGTATTAAAAGTGTAAATAGGTAGTTCAAACAATAAGGATCGTATCAAGCAATAAATTGATATAATTCAAATAAATCCCTCGTAAAGGGTATTACTTAAGGGTCTGTGGAGCTTAAATTATTCGAGTTTGATAGTAATAATTGAATCGGAGTTACCATTTCCAAAATTACTGAAACGTATTCAGCAGTTGGTTGAAACTGTTGTTTAAAAATAGCATTAAGTAAGTAATTTATAATGAATGATTAAATATATACCCCAAATTATAATTACTTTATAATATTATGACCACTTCTGGTTCATATATTTGGGTTATTTTTACATCATTTCTTTTAAGTCTTATATTTAAAATATCAAACACGACGATCTATAAATTTTATAGAAAAATTAAACTGAAGAAATTTAGATAATATGATTTATAAAATAACTTATGTTTGAAAAACTTTCCTGTCTTCTTCAGCATACATTCGTTAAAATCTCAAATATCGTTACAACACTTGAATGCAACTATCCGTTAAAGTAAAATGTTATATTTCAATATTAATTTTTCTTAAAACTAGCGGACCCGTGCCCACTTCGTTGGGCATAATGTTAACAATCCTTTTTTATATAGCCTATAACACTCAGCAATAATGTCGCTTTCAATTGGTAAAAGAATTTTTAAAATCGATTCGGTAGATCCCGAGATTATCCCTTACAATTTAACAACACAAACTTTACTTCTTTATAATTTTAGTATAGATAAGGTGAAATTTTTAAAAGGATTTTACTATATTTCGTGTCTATTGACAATATGTTTACTAGTTTCGAAATCGCATTTTAGTTAATTTTCAAAGCACTATTAGTACTTACCTAGCTTAGATTTTACCGAGAATCCATTAGGATTATTTAGGAACTTTGCTTAGGAGTTAAATTCATATTTAATTCTCTAATATGTTTTGTGTAAATAATTTCTAAGCAATCCATACTTAAATGTCAACGTTAATCAGGTTGTATGTATGCATGGATAAATTAATTAATCAATATAATGTGGATGTAAATATGTAAGGTTCTTTGTTACTATTTTACGATTACTAATTCAATGCATTTTGGTGAAATTTCGCTTACAGGTATATAAGATAAGTTATCTTATAAGATACATTTTAACAACTTTTTTTTTAACGATGAGAAATCCCGACGCGGATACCACCTTCCCCTCGGGGACATGACATTTTAACAACCCACATAAAAGATTCTCTTTAGCAATTTCTCGCATAATATATCATGCATGTATTATACATATAAACCTTCCACTTGAAGCATTCTATCTATTAAAAAATAAAGGCAAGAGAATCGGTTGCACAGATAAACGCATACATACGGATATAGGGACAGAGAAAGCGATTTTCTTTTATACTATAATATAGTGATAATAAACTTACCAACCCAAACAGCGAGAACCTATACTGATTATTCGGCTCAAATATCAAACTATCGGCTGCTTCTTTCTTGAGAGCTGTACAAACGGCTTTAGGCGCGAATTCTGTTCTAGCGCAATTTATAACAATTCCACGAAATAGCAGATCCAAAGCCTTGACTTTTATGAACACGTTTTCTGGATTCTCAAATATACCGTTAATGGCTTTCCCCATCATGCTTAGCATTGCTGGTTTTTCACGAGCCACAACTGTTGCCATACTCTGCGAAACGTCAATGTATGTCAATTTATAAGAACTTATTATAAGTGTATACTTATAATTATATACTAGAAGTCGGTTCATGCTATCCATTTTTCTCTGTGTAAGAATCATTTTTATACTTCAAGAAGAACTCTAAAAAAAGAATGATCGAAATCGATATTACTTGAAAACACAACAAGTATTAGTTAAAAAAATATTGACAGTTTGGACATGTTTAAGTTATTTATATGAGACAGTTTCTAAAACACTCGCGTCATCGTCGTCGTCGTCGTCCTCGTAGGACGTGCACTGTTGAACATAGGCCTCCATTGACCTCCATACATACCGTTCGGAGGAGACCAGCATTCTGCGTCTCCAGGCGGCCTTTATAAGATTGTCTGTCCACTCATATAGTAAGAGTAGCTATTGCTCGCGACTTCGTCCCCGTCGGATCTATTTCTATTATAATGTTATAGTGAGTCAATCTTAGAAGATAGACATATACTGTCGCGAACTTTTTTTAGATCATTTAAAGAGGAATAATTCTTTCATTCATATTTTTTGGTATATTGAACCAGCGCACGCACAGGAAGCCCTCAAAGATGAATAGTTTTCCCCGTTTTTTCCACATTTTCCATATCTCTCCTCTCTCTATATCATCGCTCCTATTAGTAGCAGCGTGATGTTATGTAGCCTTAAGCCTTCCTCGATAAATTGTCTATTTAATAAAAAAGAATTTTTCAATTCGAACCAGTAGTTCCTGAGAATAGCGCGTTCAAACAAACAAACAGACTCTTCAGCTTTATATATTAGTAAGTATAGATATAGATATAATTCCTAATATTGATTAATACAAATTAAATATCCTTACTAGCATAAACACGTTGGGCATAATCAATTCCTCTTCTCCCGTCAGGCCAGGTCCAGAAAGTTCTTTCTTGAAGTAAAAAGTGTCACGTTTCTTGTAGTTAATAGTATCTGTGTCTTCTTGGTCCTCAATCTCTACTTTCTCTTTCCATTCTCTGTTCAGTTAAATCAATACTAGTCAATGTATATTCATTAAGATTAATAAGAGAGTTGAGTTGCGAGGTTGCAAGATGCACTTGGAAATTATTTTACAGAAAGAAAACTACATATCTTGTGATTCTTTAAAGTTTCATTATTATTAAAAAAAATACTCTATTACGGAATTGTGGAAATTTACCAAAATTTTTAGCTAGTAATATCATAGTAATAGTAATGTATTAGTATCAGTAGTATTAGTTTTAGAATCTTAGTAATGTCATATACTGTATATTATGACTTGTGAGAGTTCCATCCCATATAATCATGAAACAAAATCCCTTGCGTAGTTTTTTATATCGAAGCGAGCGTTTGTGGGCATAGAGAGTCGTAAGAATTTTTGAAATGATCTATGGAGTGATTTTATTTATTTTAATTTATTCAATTTCTTCTCAGCAATGTCTAGGTGAATGGTTGCTATTTAAAAAAAAATAAAATAGTCAACAAAACGTTATTGATATGTCTCAACAATATAGATCAGCGGAAAGTTTCCAGGAAGTTGACGAATAATTAAGAAATAATTAATGTTAGAACGAAGATCCCGTTTCAGCGTTGAATTTCTTCCGAAATATCTTTAGTCGGAGACGAACTTATTAATGGAAGATCTCATTGTTATATTATTATCGTAGAATAGTGCATGTATATTTTTCTTTTACATTGCTTTAGTATACTATCAATTCATCAATGATATTATATTTAAAAGATATGTTATACACCTACAAATCAAGCGAGTGTTCCGCACAGCAGCGGCAGCAAACACACATAGTTTTCTTTTATTTTATACTACCAGTCAAAAATATTAAAAAGAGATAAGTACCTAAATGATGAAACCAACAAGAAAAAACGAGATACTTTTGTCAGTTGCACGTGAATGAAAATAAACATAAGACAACATAATTAGAATGTTTTTAGTCTTCAAAATGTAGCGCTGATAAAATACCTATTTTAATTATTTTATAATATCATTGGTTTACTTACATTAATTTACCAAATTCAAGTATTTAATAAAACTATTTCTTCCAATATTTTGAATGAAATGTATCATTTATAATAAAGGGATCTTGTAACTTCATTCATATTGAGGTCGCGTTAGTTTTAATACGCAGCGTACGTTATTATGAGCACCTGTTACATGGACCCTAATTTTCGACGAACATGTCGGTCGGTTTATCAAAACTTTCGAGGTCCATAAATGCATAACATGATGATATTCGTGTAATTATTACGGAGTTAGTAAAGGTCTATAATTAATGAGTACTCGTAACAAGGTTTTAGGTAATATTTCTAATAAAAATAGCGGTTTTAAATATCGTTATAGTGGGTACAAAAAGTTAAAAAATTACACTGATTTAATAATCTCATCTAGTACTCCATAAGTACGGTCAATTAAAAAAGTTGATGAACACAATACATAAATAATAATGATACAAATTACATACTTTTAAAATGGTCAAATATATAATAATTAAGTGGCGTGAGGAGAGAAGAAAATAAACTTAATTTGAGTACAATTATTTGGAAAAAACATAAGCTATTTATTATTTTTTAATAATACAAATTGTTGAATGTATAACTATATCTAACTATAGCTTGCGATATCACAACTTCGCGTGCAATTCAAAAGTATATTTTAAGACATATTATAATATACTCACTCAAAATAATAAGGTCCGACTTCCTTGACAATGGGTATTCCTCCATTGTGGATTTCCTCAGCATTTGTGTAGTTGAAAAGATAAATCTTGAAGTCCAAAGCGAATGGGATGGTCTCCCACATCTTTCGGACATCTGTTTTTTTCGATAGAGCCATTTCCTGATATAATTATAATATTTAGTCGTAGGTCAGGTTGGTGAACTTTTTTTTAAAAGGGAGTCCTTATAGTGGGGAGCGTCGGTGTAGTGCACTGCCCGGAGTTGGGCTTTATATCAAAGTTCCGGGTAGCACTGCATTGGTTATGGGCTGGCGTTACTCTTACCGTCAGGAGTGCGTCCAGCTCGTCTTCCCTCTTCATATTATATAAAAAAAGGATTGCCGGGCTTCTTCGTAGACTATTTAGCCGTCTCGAAATAGTCTACGAAAATACCTGTCCTGCCTTTTTTTTTTTATAGTGGGGAAATGCTCATGCATACCTACAGCCCTCGGGGTTGGACTGTAGGTTATGTCGGACTCTTACCGACTAAAACCCCACTTTATTCCACCAAACCGCTTCATGGCGGGGTCACGGGTACCCTTGCAGACTCTTCCGCAACCCCGCCAGCATAAATTGTATACCCTGCGTGCTGTGTAGATACTATAAT
>DWAJ01004958.1:0-12144 GCA_018238005.1 Eurema mandarina | reverse complement strand
GATTTACGGGCGAGTGTTCTTAGACATGTTTGAAAAAATCGATTCAGCCGTTTAAAAGTTATGGGGGGTTAAAGTGGGAAAGAAAAACTGAATGTCTGCAAATATGCTCAAGTGGGGTGTCAAATGAAAGGTTATGACTTGTACATCACAAAAAACAACAACTTTTATAAGTTTGACGTGTCTGTCTGTCTGTCGGGGGTTTTTAAAAATTTTAAATTTAATATTTTTATTAGCTGTTACTGTTGGTCTTGTGTTGGTAAAGGATGTATTACTAGAACTTTGATACACAGCGTGGGTGTTCCAATAAGATTTTGCTAAATTAGAATCGTTCCGATAAATTGAGTGGAATTGTGGGTGGGTGAGTAAACCATCGGAAAGATCATAAAATGACGTACCTACCTACTGCTAGATAAACAGGTATTATTATTATACACACTTTATAAGTAGTGCATAGGTCTAAACAGGTAATGAAACTATTTACTATAAATATTAACTACCTTCATTCGGATCGATGACGCGATGTGTAAGAAGAGGCGTTCGCCGTTCTCTTGAAAACCACGACAAAGATGCATCTCTCGGCGCGAAGCGGAGTCCCTGCGCAATATTACACGAAACTTCACACTTTATGAAGATCTTGCCATATTCTATAACATGCTTTTAGCTGCTACACAATAGACTATCACGACTCACGAGGAACGACTTAATATAAAATTGAAGTACGTCTGAGAAAATGCCATATTAATATTGTACATACTAAAAGTGAAATACCTAAACCTGAAATACATACGGTACATATACAAAATAGACATTTACTTATTTTAGATTTTAAACATGTCACCGTTGCAGTAACATGAAATTACGTATTACTACAATACGTATAATGTTAATTGATTTGATTTTTTGTATTTATTTTTAATTCGAGGTGTATATAGAACTCGTGTAAATAGTTTTAATTGTATGGTTAGTAACAATACAATTAACCATTGGTTACATTTCAAGAATTATTTTTTTTATTTAGGACGATGTTTTCCCAATAGCCGAAGTAAAGTAATCAAAATAATTATGTCACAATTACTATAGAAAATATTCTTCAAGTAAAGAGTCTGAAAAGAAAAATATAGTATTCGCATGTGTAATAAATGATAGTAAAGAATGGTAAGAGAGCACTGATCCAAAGTGGGTTGCAATGTTAGATGTACGCGTTTGTACGTGAGAATCATATCAGATTATGGAGAAAATTTATTTTACAGTTCACCATAAAAACTCACAATAAGCTTAGTATTTATATAGTACCTACAGATTAAGAACCATTGTTTGACCACGTGCTCATTTTAGAGATAAGATTAAAGTATGTGTTTTTAGAATGTTTGTTTTCACTAGTGGTTGAACAAACATCGCTTCTACAAATGTAAATATAGTAAATATAGTCTATTGCTAACTAAATACTCGCGTTAATCGAGTCCCGAAATACTTGACAGTTGATTTAAATTCACGATCGCGTAGGTAGTATGTTATACATGTATATGTAATATGTATGGTAGTATGTTTCTACAAAGATGCCTGTAAAACCTATTTACTAAACGTTTGTCGATGAATAAAAGTTAAAATTAAATATTTGGAGAGGTTTCCTTGAAAGTTAAGGAGCAGAATTGTGCGTGCTTTATCTTAGTTAATTACGTCTTCAAGTTAATTCGCGATAACGTGCAGATATGAGGGTAGGAACAATTAACCACGGTTGATGTCATCGTCGATATTGTAAAAATATAGAAGACTTGTTCTTAAAAGCTAAACATAATACAATGATATTAATTGTAATAATTGATATTAGAAATTACTTAATACTCACATGTTTTTGGTTTTATCAATGATTTATCAAATAGTAACGGCAACAGGGTTGAGTTTTCAAACTTGTAGACAAGATCGTTTTATTGCTTTGACTTTTATATCCCAACTTTTTGAAATAAAATACTGAATAAGTTTAATAATTACTTTTACAAATCTTCATATCAAGGACTAAAAAAATGTATTGCAGCCTAAAAACGTATTATGAAAGAAACGATCAATCAAAACAGGCGTTTGACAGATGATTGGTAACACAGTTATCCTGATAACATTTCGTTATGGGTTGCCACTTGCCAACCAAATTACGTTTGCTTAATTTATTTAATGTCTATATTAAATGTAACACATAACGTTTAGATACAATTTTTTATGCATTTTTTGATATACTCTAATGATGGGTTATGAAAAATATTGCTCGGAGTTATACTTGCGTAAAACTTGTTTAGGCTTTAGATATACTTAGTCTGCAAGTGTATACGGTTTAAAATTATTTTATCATATTGAATTATTTCTTATGAGGGACATCAATAGTTTTTTGGCAGTATTATCTTCAATACTACCGTACTTCAGTACAAATCGTCAAAGAAAATTTCCACCCTTTCTATCCTTCGCGATAATATAATCTGTATATAATTTCCATAACTGTTCTAAATTGTATGATAAAATTTTCGAAATTTCCTTAAAAAAAGCTAGCACGCATGGTTACTATCGTATTTTTAAAATAACTAGTAAAGATAATATATCTTACTTTCATATATACTTCACTAAAATAAGGAAAAGGTCAAACAATACAAGTAATTACTCACAAAGGGCAAGAAATGTTTTATGTTAGTTTACCTCTTTTTGTTGGTCGCAAACTGTTGCTGAAGTTTCTTTGAAGTAAAACCTGTCTTTGCAATGATAATGAAGATGTATGGCCGTGTTAACACGTGTTTAATCCTCATTTTAAGTAAGAAGCCGGTTCAAAAGAATTTGTTATAAGCATTAAAGAGTTTAACCAAATGTTACATGATTATATATTTTATTTTAATATGAATTTACATAGAAAAATACTTAAGTACATGAGAGGTATTAATTTTTTAAACGAAATAAAAGTTTTAAAAAGCGTTTTCTTTTTTCAATTCGAATAGGTAAACTGATACAGTTTTTTTATTATTTTAAAAGAGGATCTTAATTTGATTGAGCTCATTTTTGACGATAGAATCCATGAGAAAATCATATTAGCCTTAGTTTTTCTGTGCAATGCCTTCGACTTGTATATTACTTCATCGTTATATATTTCTAGGCAAAATAATGTTAAGGCTCGTATGTTTTTCAAAAGGATACAATATTTTATGCATTCAACAGTCAAAAGCTAAAAGCCTAGTTGTTTTACTTTGCTTGCAGTATGTAAATTTAACGAAGAGTTTATATTAAACTTTTAATCACGTATTTCATCTAACTTTTCAGCTTGTATTCATATAAATGAAGGACACCGATTATCATATTGCCATATATTTAATATTTACAGTTTGAAGAATACTTTCTCTTCTTGAGTCAAATATAGCTAAGTATTGGTAAGTTATTTATTATTATGTATAAAATATTGGACACCGAAACACACATGCCGAATGACATCATCACAGAAAACCTAAAATCATTCTTCTATTTAAAAATAATCAAACTGGAAGTCTTTTTAATTCCTTTTGAAGTCCGTCGAAAAATAAAAATAGTTCATTTGCTTTTATTCTTTTATTATTCGTCAATGTTAGCTTAACCATGAAAATAAACATTTTAGAAACACTAAGATATATCAAGCAAGAAATTCTCCATCTATTACGTCAGGTGTCAAAGCTCATAAAAGAAACACCAATATCGCGCAAATCATATTTGAATTTTCATAAAATGCGGACCTCGTAAACGCGAGCAAGTGGCAATATTCGTGATGATGATGTATTACTACGAAATTGGGATTATTGCAGGAGATCAAATGATACATTGTATATGGTAACGAGGTATCTATAAGGTATAAAACAAAAGGTTAGAATTAGTCTGTTGTTATATATCTAAGGGATAGTTTGAACAAAAATTGTAGAAAGCATTAAGTGCATTATTGTTGATATAATATATGCCATATAGTTTTACTTGGAAATGTTTTTTTATATATAATTTGATTGAGCTGGGTGAATAAAAAAACCAACCATAAATAAATTATGTCCTGTTCTGAATTTAAGCAATTTAATAAGGTAAGTTTCAATGATAAAAATATCCAAAAAGAATTAAGATCACAATTTTATATAATTATCTATACATAAGACCAGCCACCACCAGATTCACACCTGTGCCTATTTTATTTTTACGATAAAAATGTCATTCACGAATGTGACGCTTAAAGGTAAGTCGTAAAAGAATGTCCCAATATCATATAACAATAATAAAAACGATTCTATACACTTTAATTTTAAACAACAAGCAAAGAAGAACGTTTCATTTAAATATATTATAAACGATTTTTAAGGTTTCTATATATAATAACAAGAAAGTCAAGAGAACATGTTTGAAATGTCTAAAGGGCTGATATTAAAAAACTACAATACAACTTAGGCTAAGGTTGACAAGAATGCGAAATTCGATGTGTAACATTTTTGTTAGCTTTATCAAAAAATTGTATTTTTTATCCACTAAAAATCATCAGGTGTGCGCTAATTATTTTATGAAAATGTTTAACAGATTTTTGGTCGTTACGGAATTAATTTAAAAGAGATCTTATTTTGAACGCAAAAAGCTTTTAAAATACGAAAAAAGGAACTCTTGTTATGATTCAATTACGGTTTGTCATACATTCGCAGTACATAAAGAGTAATAAGGGCTTTTAATACCAACGTTTCATAAATAATGTTCTTAGGAACATTTTCAAAACCTCGCGTTTAACGAGCAAATATATTTGAAGTACAATAAAGGTGCTTAGATTCAATTTAAAGAATAATGCGATTTGTCCTTATATTATTAACCCAAATATCTTTTTATTTAATAAAGCTATTAATTTTTCATAGACTGGGATATTTTTTATTTCACCTTTGAATTTCAGAATAAATCATAATTCTATGATTTGTTAACTCACTATTGAAAAGAGGGTTTACTAAATCATAATAAAAGTGTACTATCAAAAGATTTTTTTTCAGTTTGGTTAAATTAATCTAGCGAAAAATGTATCCCAATAATGTCAAAAATAAAAAAGTAAAAAGTCTTGGTGTATAGTCGTTTTAAGAATTTTAAAGTTACTATCAACTTAACAATACTTAGTTAAGTAAGCTAAGCATTAAAGTATTTCCTTAAATAAATCTTAGTACGGTATAGTTTCTATGTTTATTCAGGGATTTGTTCCTTAAGATGTTGTGTCTGCCGTGCTCACACATAAATATCATGAATAACAAGATCTAATCCTAGGGATTTTATCTCTAGTACCGTCACTAGGTTTGCATAAGTATGTAGAGTCTATAAAGATAGCATATTTGTATATTATGTCGAAGATAAGACATTCTGTTAACAAAACAGTAACACTTTGTTCTATTATTAACATGTAGCAAATAATAGGAAAACTGTTTTGATTTATCATTTTAATATTAATTGGGTATAATGATTTGGGCTTTGGTTTTAATTTTAAATTAGCACGACTATTGCAAGGAACATAAGTAAGTGATATTTTGAAACTTAAAAAGATCTTAAATTTTTATATATTTAAGTATTATTATATAATAATCCTTGACTGTATAAAAACTTAACAATAAATATTTTTATTTTTAATAAAGAAAGTTCACATTTTGACATCGAATAAAAATTATATCATAACAATAAACTTATTAAAATAAACGTTGTTTTATCTATTATTGGTTTCATTGTAATTTTCAATTATATGACAAATCGTTTCTTCGTCATATACGAAATGCGTTTTAAAAACTTTTAAAAACTAGGTTGGTTTCGGCAACTTACCGGCAAAAACAGACCGCTGATTCCATTGCACGCGATCACTACAGCAACTAGATAGAATAACGCCCTCATGATAAAATTTTTAATATTCTACCTCAATGAAAAATTTTATTAATAAAGTTCCGAAAGTTGGAGCAAGCAGTGACGTCGGCGTCGCACAAATTGTGAATGGGGCAGCTTTTCCCTATTCCCTTTATAGGGCCGCAAACTCACTGCGCATCCTCCTATGCGCTTTACGTTTGCTTCTAAAACTTTCACAATCCACCAATGTTCTCGTAAACATTTTTATCAATTAGAAATTCCTTGATAACAAATAAATGTTTATTTAATTATCATAAATAAAATGTTATTTTCAATTGTCTACTACATTTAAAACCAATTCGCTAACGTTTTAGCGGGAAAATGTTGTTTTGTTTGGTAGCACGAACCAAGAACGTAATTTTATCATCATCGTAGTGTTTGTGAAGCAAACATTTTGAATCCCTACGTTGAATGATAAAAATTATTACGAGCAATTATACAATTTCGTGGCATCCTAAATATTTTCCTAATCTGTTACTTGGAAGTGTTGTTAAGGCTTATTTTGTAGAGATTTTAAAGCAGAATGGCCTTTAAATCTATTTTAGGTTACCTATTAGCGCTTGTAATAAGATCTACTAAATGAAGTACCTAATTGCTACCTAGGAGCAAGAGTAACAGCCCCTCATTTCGTTGTTAAACTAGAGTTTGAGGCAAGCGTAACAATGTACAAACATTTAACAATGGTATAAATGAAAAATAAATTTAAAGGATGCTTTTCTTACTGTACTTAATTAAAACTAAATTCAATTTACTATTATCGGCTTAATCCCATAATCTGGTAACACTTGCAAGCAAGTTTCCTAATTTGAACATACATTTGCGAGGATTATCCCGTCCTAGACAAACTTGTATGACAAATAAGTGTAGTCTACTACAAAAGTACCCTACATATATTTATGAACTCTTTCAAAAAAAATGTAATGTCAAATTTATATATACAAAAAAAAAATCATTGAATCGATGAAATATTTTAGTGTTTTGTTATCTCCTACCTACCTTTTATACATCCTACCCTTTATATCCCTTCCTAAGATAAAGGCCGGCAACACGTTCATGAGTCCCTCGTGAATGTTATGGGCAGGTGGTTACTTACCATCAGGATCAGGAAAAAAAAGCATCGGTCATATCACTTTTTTTTAAATTATTTTCATAATACTAATGTATGATTCGAAAAAAAATATTCTTCGTTGCCCATTTTTACATATAACTTATGTATTTCAAGAATAAAGATTTTTAGGGGTTTAGTCCCCAACAGTTTAACTAGGACATAAAAAGAATGTGTGCAAATTTTATGCAACCCAGTACCGGACTAATGCAAATATTGATTTAAAAACTCAATGAGAAACCGTTTTATGCTTTTACTATTCAAATTTTAAGAAAATATGCTCACAGCTTTTAGAGCGAGCCAAATAGATAGAGTCAAGGTATCGAGATCGATCAATTTAACCTGAATTAATTTTTAATAGCTCTTAGAGTTATAATAATTCAAAGATAGATAAACTACCACCTGAAGCCTCCTGTAGTTTTTGATTCACGTGGGTGAAATAAATGTAAATACATATTTATATAAGTAATAATCATTTCGAATTGAAATAAAATTATATTTTGTATGAATTAAAAGAATATTAATTATTTTTATCACGTTGGTATTTGCATATTGCTAGTAAAGGCATTAGACAGAAGATTCCTATAGTTAGAAACTGGGACTAAGGACAAGAAAAAACATATAAATTATTATTAAAATTTTTAGTTCTCCGTTCTACATTATTTTCTACAATATGTTTTTTCTACAATAAAACAGTACCAACTATTCAATATATAATACACATTAAACGTTTAACATTTACTCTAGAAATTCTGAAGCATGAAAAGGTTGAGCACTAGCGGTTAGCCCTCGAATTTTTTATAACCTTTAAAGACCATTAAAAATTAAAATGAATGTTTACGATATAATCTTATACTGATTACGTCATTGTTCCCCTCACCTTCTCTTCGTAGCACGTGTGTTAACGAGATCTCCATTAGTATTTATTATGGCAATAAAAATTCTCTTACATTGAACGCCTTAAAAGTGCTTAACATCTACCGGTCTCCTATAGAGAAACTCAGATTTAATGGAACTGCGTCTTATACATTGTTATCATTCCGACAGTTAATTAAGTTACTTTTCTCAAGAAACGTTTAAAAACACAGGTCTATTAGGATATATCACTTGAACTGTATATGCATAAATATTATATATAACGTTGTACAGTGCTTGGAAAAGCATAACGAACACATCAAGATGAAACGACAGTAGGGGTACTTTGAAAACGAAATCCATTGAACGGTAATTCTAAAGAATAATCGGCTTGTACCTCTCCTGGCCGTGTTGTTTTGTCGATTAAAGAAGTATCGATAAATGTATTTACAATAGGAAAATTTGTTGCTGAGTTAGGTGTTTGCAATTGTCGTGAATTATAAGAAGGTGCGATGTATGATATGGCTTTCCATTTCTCATTGTTCATAGTTTGACTATCTTCTCTGTTAATTTTTTGCCGTTCATTTAATCTTGACCAGGGTACTTTTGCTGCTAAAGGCGCAATGATTCGGACGCCATCATTGCTTCTCTTTTCGAAATGGTCGTAAGGTGGGTAAGTGTGGTAGAATCCATAGTTCAACGGACTTGCACCAATCTGGAACAAAACATCTATTAACCGGTTATCTTTGCAGTTTTAGTAAGTGTGCTGTACAGCGAATAGTGGTGGTTAAGTTACTCGAAATATAAGAATCTAGATTAAAAGCTGGATTGTAATATTAATATAATAATAGTTATTTTGATTATAGATATTGAGGTTTTCTATTAAAGAGACAGCTTAAACATTTATGGTATGAGTATATTTCTAAAGGTTTAAATTTAAATTTCCATACCTTCCCCCTGTCATGAAACCCTTCATAAAAAGTGTCTACCTAAAGAAAATGTTACTTTAATGTGTTAGACTATACGTTATTTGGTTAACAATTTCTTGTTATTGAATTAGTAAATACGCGAGCAGCAGGAGGTAATGGAATTTGCTGTGACATTTTAATGTTTATTAGCGTTTACGATGTGTTAATGTTAATATTAATTATGTTACCTTACGTTCATATAAGAAAAAAATATATTAAATGTGTTTTGATGATATGGGAAGCTAAACAAGACGATCGCTTGCTAGTAAGCGACTATGTCCGCCCGTAATGTTAATATCTAAGACGATATTAAAACTTGTGTGATACATACCTTTTTAAGTCCTTGTATAGAGGCAAGAATAAGAGCCATTTTGGCTAGGAGCAAGGCTTTTCCACCAAGAACTGCTAGAAACTGAAATCCCATAGGAACAAGGACCATGCCGATGGAAACGATTCCGAACATCATCATAGTCATCATGTGATGGCGGCGACGGCCTCTTTCTTCAACTACGAATATAAATAGTAAAATGTATAATTAATATAATAATAATTTATCTATTAAAATACATGCCATTCTTTTAATATGAACACTTATGACAGTATTATGTAGGTTATGGATTTATCTACATACCTAAATATTTTGGAAGTGATTAAATTTGAAAGTTTGCAGATTATAGAGGGATACTATTGGCTATGGGCTGGCGTTGCTCTTACCATCAGGAGTGCGTCCAGCTCGTCTCCCCTCTTTATATAATAAAAAAAAAATAAAAAATACTATGATTGATTAGTTCTACTGAACTGATTTGGAAATTCTTTCAAGGAAAGAAGGTCATAATATTTGCTTATATTATACTAAGTATGAGGAAACCGAAAAAGTTAATTATACGATTCGATTTCAATTAATCTATTGGTATGAAAAAGATAATTTTAGAAATATGTTTTATATATGAAATGTATGTAAAATATTAACTTTAGGTGTATTTTATTTACATAGATATGTATTATATCAGTAACGTTATAATGCTGAAATATGTTACCTTGTTCTATTAAAGTATCGTCATCAAAATCGAATTTGATGACATGAGTGCGCAGTACTCTTGCAATACGTTGTAGTGCTAAAGTCCGCCAATCTAAGCGTTCAAGATCGTTTTCCGACCATATTGCGCTGAAAAAACATTACTGCGCATTAAATATTAACTATTTACTTCATATCATATAATATCTAAACATCGATACGTGTATTCATTAAGTAGGGTATGAAACTTGGATCATCCAAATTTGGTCACCATTCGATCGATTTGAAACATTTTTTCGTCGTTGTGAAGTAAAACTATTCCCGGTTACACTATGGACTCGTGTCTTAAGTGCGAATAACTTAATAATAAAAATTGTGAAGACGTCAAGATGGAAATATATGTTAATGGGTATAACCTACACGCTATACCCACTGAATGAATTTGGATGAAAATTCGCATGCTGATTAGAGATTAGCAAAGAATTTCAGTAACGCCAACAGTAACTATACATTAACAACCACAAGACACGGCTAATAAAACCTATTGTTCCTACAAAAAAATTAACATCATATTATTTTGAATATTAAACATTCGTCTCTCAATATTTACCTACATTGAACAAATTAACTTCAAAACGTAATTATAATTCGCATTGCACTGTAGCCGTATTTATTTGCTTAACATACAAAACTATTTTGCTTTATTGCTGAAAGTGGAGCGAGTGTTTGCGCAATTTAATACGAAACCCAGTTTTAATACGACGTTGACAAATAATCTTGAGGTCATTCACTCGCCCACGGATAAAATTTATTAACCGCAGTTTATTTCTATGAAAATCTGTCTCTTAAATTAGCGTTGGCCTTTTCTTAATTATGTTAAATGTATTTTTTATTTTTTATATATTATTATTTTATATATATATTTATAGGCTGAGCCCTGGATTTATAAGTTGAATAATAATAATTTATTTCCATAATAAGGTGAATTACAAAAAAATTTACCCAGGCTCTCGAGATAGTAAGGCTTGTTTTTCGGGAGCCTGTTTCATACAAATCATGACACATACATACGGCGCCGACATAAATCGATCAGATATTTACAATAGGTATATAAAAATATAACAATTATATATTTACGTACACAACAACGTAATAAAATTGATGTAGTTCATTATTAGTATATAATAGTTTATGTTAATAATATATTTTGAATTAAATAGAAAGTTTATAAGTTTATTATAATTTGGTCCAAAGCCGAGGCGTTAGTAAACTAGGTATATCTTATTAATAATAATATAAAGATGAATCGCCAAACATGATGCTAGTGCATAACTCGATTATAACTGAACAGATTCCAATCATTATTATTTCGAATACCCATTTAAGTACAAGGAGAGGTAGGCGTAGTGTCTTCAGGTTGGAAAAGCTTAATCCATGTAACGGTGAAGTTTGTTTATCTAGACTTACACCGGTAAAGTCACTGTGGCAGAACTAATGTAGGTTACTTAAGTTTACAAGTACATAAATATATGTAATACCTGGTATCGTTTCTATTCAAAGGATTTCCCGAACGATCCACTAATTCATATTTTACCAAATTAACTCCTTCTGCTATTGGTACAACATCTAAGTTTAAAGATCTGTCTAAAGCTTTTAATGTCATCCTTTTCATGCACCATATAAACTTTGGATAGTATTCACTATGATCATTTTCGTCGACAACCTGAAAAATAATGAAATGTTAATACGGTAGCCTGAATATTACAGAAGCCAAATAAATTGAATTAATAAAGTTCACACAAAAACCTCAACGCAACCTTATTAAGTTCATTATTAGTTTTTCATGAGCAACGCTTTTAATTAACGAAAATTACTTGTACAAAAATAAATACCCACCTACTCACTTATATATTATAAACACGAAAGTTAGTAAGAATGTATGGATGTTCAAAACTGTTTTAGCCATAAACTACTGAATAGATTTGTCAGAATTGTGGTTTTGGTTTGCAGGTAGATTAGTCCCTTGGATTATCATAATTATAGACATATACATCAAAACAACTCGTGTAGAACTGCGAGACGCGACTAGTACTACATACTGCCTCCAAAAAGTTTTTCTCTAAATATATGCCCCAAGTATTACGGTTTTTAAGTTAAATCTAAACGTTGATATAGACATAAATATTTGTGTTAATTTTAATATAAAAATTAAACATAAAACGATTTTCATTAGCTGCTTTAAAACGTATAAAAGTAAATTGTAATATAATTCTGTGTATCTACATGTTTGTTGGCGGGCTTTATTAAATTTT